>OV816023.1:92662772-92865379 GCA_929113105.1 Agrypnus murinus
ATATATATATATATATATATATATATATATATATATATATATATATATATATATATATATATATATGTGAGCTCTACAGTCCATTAAGGACCTTGGCTTTTTGTACAACTCTTTTCCACTTTTTTCTATCTTCTGCTGTTTTCTCCCACTGTTCTTCTCTTATAACTCTCAGGTCTTCTTTTATATTTTGGTACCATTCCTTTAGTGGACGTCCTCTTCGGTTTTTTCCTTCTGGCATCGTTCTAAATATCTTTTTTGGGGTTCTTCTTTCCTCCATTCTCTGCACATGTCCTAACCATCTCAGTCTTCCCTGTTTTATGGTGCTTACTATTGTGTTGTCTTTGAAAAGCTGGTATACTTCTTCATTTGTTCTTCTTCTCCATTCTCCTTCTTCTTTGATTCCTCCAAAAATTCTCCTCAAGATCTTCCTTTCCCATGCCAGAAGTTTTTCTGCGTAACCTTGATTTAGAGTCCACACTTCACTCCCGTAAATCACTGAAGCTCTTATTATAGATTTATACACTCTTAATTTACTTGATCGCGATATACTTTTACTTGTTAACACTTTGTTTAAGGATGCTGCGCATCTCATGCCCAAGGTTATTCTTCGGTCGATTTCTTTCTCCGGGTCGTTTGAAAATTCAGTACCTAGGTATATAAATTCTGTTACTTGTTCGAAAGTATATGTTCTGTTATTTTTATCACTTTTTATTTTGAGCTTTGTCATATTCTCTATCTTTTTTGTGGAGGTTATTAGGTATTTTGTCTTTGTTTCGTTTATTTCCAGGCCGTGTTTTCTTGCTTCGTTTTCTATTTTCTTGAATTTTTCTTTTAGTTCCTGCTGGGTCCTTGTGATAATTGTCAGATCGTCTGCATAGGCCATTATTTGGTATGGGCCCTGTAGTATATTTTTGTTGCCATCTATTTTACAGTTCTGTATTATGTTTTCTAGTACTATGTTAAAAAGGGTGGATGATAAAGGGTCCCCTTGTCGTAGTCCTCTTTTTGTTTCAAATTTTTGCGACATGTTCCCGCAAATTTTCACTTGATTCCAAGTTTCTTTCAAGGTACTTTCCACTAACTCTACTAGGTTTTTTGGGATTTTTAATTTTTCCATTGCTTGCATTAGTTTTAACCTATTAATGTTGTCATAAGCTTGCTTGAAATCTATGAAAAGAATATGTAGTACTATAGCTTTCTTTCTTGTTTTCTCATGTATTTGTCTCAGTGTAAATATTTGGTCCGTTACAGATCTTCCTTCCCTGAACCCACCTTGATATTCACCTATCTTTGTTTCGACAACCTTTCGAAGTCTTCTGTTTATTAATGTTGTAAAGATTTTATAAGCAATATTAAGTAGAGCAATTGGTCTGTAATTATTACATATCAGAGGATCTCCTTTTTTATGTATTGGGTTAATTACTGCTTCTTTCCAATCTGCTGGCATTTCTTTGTTTACCCAAATCTCGCTTATCAATTTGTAAATTTTTTCTATTAATTGTTGGCCTCCGTATTTTATTAATTCGCTTTGTATATTATCTTTCCCTGGACTTTTGTTATTTTTCATATTGTTTATTACCTCCATACATTCTTCTATTGTTGGTAGATCCTCTTCTTCTTGTTGTGTTGCTTCCTCTTCTGTTATGTTATTGCTATTTTGCCGTTCTTCCTCCCCTCCCATTGTTTCTTGATAGTATTCTACCCATCTTCTTATTACGTCTTCCCTTCCACCTATTATATCTCCATTTTTGTTCTTACATATTTCTAGCCTTGGTTGATGACCTTTCCTTGTAATTCCGATTTTCCTATAGAACGTTTTGATATCATTTCTTCTATGGCTTTCTTCTACTTCTTTTAATATATCCTCTTGGTTTTTCCGTTTCTTATTTCTATATAACTTTTTCGCTTCTTTCCTTAACTCTTTGAATTTTTCCTCGCCGTTTGCTGTTTTCCCACTAAGCATTTCCATCTTTGCTGTACTCACTTTCGCTGTCATTTCTTTACACTCTTCATCGTACCACGTATTTTTAGTTCTTTTCTTTTGTGGTAAAGTTTTCCTCGCTGTGTTTTGGACTATTTCTTTGATTTCATTCCACTTTTCATTTATTTCTTCTGATGTTTTAGTTATTGCCATTACTGCTGTTTCTATTTCTTGCTTATACTTATTTCTATCTTTTTCATTTTGCAGGGCATCTATGTTCCATTTTCTCTCTTGTTTTCTATGCTGTTTTTCCTTTGTAATTTCTTGATTAATTTTTGCACATACCAAATAGTGGTCTGAATCAATCTCTGCACCCCTTTTACTTTTGATATCATCAATAATGGTACTATGTCTTTCTTCTATCAGGACATGGTCTATTTGATTAACTGTCTTTCTATCTGGACTTACCCACGTTCCTTTGTGTATCTCTTTATTCATTAAACATGTCGCTTTAATTTTCAATTTTTTGTTCATAGCAAAATTTACTAATCTCTGTCCGTTTTTATTAGTTCTTTGGTGTTTGCTGTGCTTCCCTACTACTGGTCTGTTTCTGTGCTCTTGGCCTACCTTGGCATTATAGTCTCCTATGACGATTTTAATGTCATATTTCGGCAAGGATTCATATAGCTCATCTAATTCTTCGTAAAATTTGTTCTTTTCTTCTTTCTCTGCATCTTCTGTAGGGGAGTGTATGTTAATGATACTTATTTTCCTTTGCGTTCCTCGTATTCGCAAGTAACTTATTCTCTCGTTTACTTTCTTATAATTTATTAAATTGACCATTCTTTCTTTGTTAATCAGAAAACCTGTGCCTAATCTATTTTGTGGGCCTCCTCCATTAAAGAATATGAAATCTTCCAAATTCGTTATAGTTTCGTCTTTAAGGTTGGTTTCTTGTATTGTTAATATATCAATTCTATATTTCTTCATTTGTTGTGTTAATTGTTTTAGGGCTCCTTCGTAGTTTAAACCTCTTACGTTCCACGTTCCCAGTTTCCATTTTTGGCTTTCTTTTTTTGTTTGTTTGTCTTCTTTCCCATGAATTTTCCCATTTCCTTCTACTTTCCTTTGTAAGTTTGTTATCTGTTGTCGGAGCTTCTCTCTTTCTCTATTCCTTTTCTCTTCTCTTATAGTTGCCATCTGTTGCAATTCTTGAACATACATTTTTACTTGGTTTAATTCTTCACTTTTTCTTTTTAATTCTTCATTTTCTGTTTTTATTTCTCCTGCTACTAGTTTTAGTTCTTCTATTATTGCTTCCATCTGTTCCATATCTGCGATTTAGCTTTCTAGTCTATTCTTTACTTTTAGCTATTTATCTTAAACGTGGCAACGTCGCGTCACAACGTCACGTCAACGTCAGTGTTGTTTAGCCTTCAACTTTAGGATTTTACTTTATCTTATCTTAACCTCACTTTATTTTGTGTTGTTTGTTTTATAACTTACTTTCCTACAAATCTCTTGTTCTTCTTAGTCTTCTTAGCGGTTATCTATTCTATTTTCGTGTTTTTCGTTGTTTTTTTCCGTATTATTGGCTTATAGGACACGTAACTGGGGGTTATTTTCACCTTTCACAATTGACGCACCTTATCACCCAACGAAAACTCTATCTCTTAAAAATTAAAGAAACTTTTATTTTCAAAAAACCAGTTAATCTTTGCTTCTTGCCACAACTAATAACATGGATATAATTTAAAGGTTACTAAATATGCACATCTACAATAGGATATTGTATTGTGAGAAAATGTAAAAATATAAATCGAACATCTTTTTTGAAATTCTACATTTTCCAGTGAATTAAGCAAATGATTAATCTTTAGAATAACTTAAAATGCACCACAAAACTGACAGCTATTTCTCTCAAGTTTAAATTGTGATGGAAATTTAATTATAAAAAATGAAAACTCTTCAGTGTATACCATCCTAAAAAAACATTAGAATTGATTAAAATAAATTAACCCTTTCAGGCCCACTGGTATTCTGGCATAACCACAAACAAAATATTTTTTCGCTAAGTTCTTTGTGGTTTTGCTATGTAACCACCGTGCTAGAGAAGTTGCCTATACTATCTATGCTCGAGTGTTGTGTTTATAGGTTAGGTTACAGAGTGTTTATTTATTGTTAAAAACAGTTTGTTAATAATTGTTATGGCAGGTAAGTTTATTTAGAAATGAGTTCATAGAATGTTCAGTAATAGAATGTATATGCAATTATTCATAATTAATAAGTGGTGTTTTTGTTCTAGTCAAAGTAAATGTGTGGTTAGCTTGTGTAACCACTAGGAACTTAGCTTTAGAACTAATAAGGTATCATATTGTTATAGATCAACCACTAAAATTATCTGACCTCGCAAAGCTTCCACCTGATTTACTTTATGCATTTATTGACGAAATACCATCCGATATATAATCTGATGTGGGGGATTATTCGGATAGCGACTAAACTCCTGAAAATGGAATACTGGAACTGGAAACACCTCAGGTTGAAGAAAATGAAACAATTACATCCATGGCTCTAGATATCGGTGCTAGTGATTGGGAAAGCGAAGATGAAGTTCCGCTATCTTGTCTACAGGAATCAAACAGAGAAAAACAAATTATATGGACTACAAGCACTACTAGTTGTAGAAAAAACGTTTTATTTACTGAAATAACTGGTCCTAACATACCAGATGATATTGAGACCCCTGCAGAAGTATTTTTGCAACTGTTTCCACTAGATCTTATTCCTCATCTTGTTTTCCATACAAATTTATACGCCTTGCAAGAAGCAGGTGGAAATGTAGCAAGGTTTGTTCCATCGAGTGATAAGGAGATGAAAGTCTTCCTAGCAATCAATTTGTTAATGGGTATAAAACCTCTGCCAAGTTATCGTGATTATTGGTTGGCCAACGAACAGCTGAGGGATTTTTATATAAGTTCCCTTATGTCACGTGAAAGATTTTCCTGGTATTTGTCTCATCTTCACGTGAATGACAATAGTATACAACCTACTAGATATGATAACAATTTTGATAAATTGTATAAAATAAGGCCATTGCGTACCCGGCTAAGTGAAACATTTTTAGCATCATTTAGACCAAGTGAATATCAATCAATTGATGAGTCGATGATCAGATTCAAGGGACGAAGCTCTCTCCAGCAATACATGCCATTAAAACCTGTAAAACGTGGGTACAAGGTTTGGGTGAGGGCAGATAAAACCGGCTATATGTGTGAGTTTCAAATATATACCGGTAAAATACAAAATTCCATAGAAAAAAATCTTGGCAAACGAGTTGTTTTAGATCTTAACAAAAAATCTTGTTGGAAAGTATCATCAAGTTTTTTTTGATAACTTTTTCAATTCAGTGGAACTACAGCAGGAGTTATTACTAAATGGTATAAATGCTTGCGGAACGGCAAGAAAAGGTCGAAGACATATGCCAGTAGATCTGCAAGATGATAAACATTTGGATCGAGGAGATTCTGATTACCGTGTATCAACCGAGGATATCGTGTGTCTGAAATGGAAGGACAATAAAAGTGTTTTATTTTTAGACAATTTTCATAATCCTTCCCACAGCACCACTGCCTTTAGAAAACAAAAAGATGGGTTAAAAAAAGAAATTGCCTGTCCACAATTAGTAAAAGAATACAATTCTCACATGGGATATGTTGACAAGTTTGACATGCTCAAATCACTGCATGAAATTGATCGAAAATCACACAAATGATGGCACCGAATTTTTTTTACTTTTTAGACGCAGCATTAGTAAATGCATTTATTTTGTTCAAAGAGCGATTGCCTTCCACCATCACATTGAAGGAATTCCGACTTGCTATAGTTGCTGGTTTAGTTGGAGCAAAAAGTAACACAAGTCGAAGAGGAAGAAAGCCACAATCCCTCATAACAATTACAAATCTGTAGTACCTCCAGAAAAAAGGTACGATAAGTCGGAACATATGCCTGAAAGAGGCTCCTCACTGCGTTGTGCCCCAGCACACGAAGTGATCCCCATAGGACAAAATGGAAATGTTCCACATGCAAGGTCGGTTTGTGTCTAAATGACAAACGAAATTGTTATGCATTGTACCACACACGTTAAGTTTCGTTATTGCCTGGTGGTTACACAGTGGAACCACATTTTCTAAAGATAACTGGCTTTTGAAAAAATTTGATTAAGTTGTATTTAGTATTTTTTGACACAGTAAACTATATTTTCTGAAAATACAGTGTTTTATTTCATTTCTAGCTAATTCTGGCCTGAAAGGGTTAATGAATGATAAATTAATTAACTAAAATAAATGGAAAAGATAGTAGACATAACTATGTATTTTTACTTTTAATTAGTAAGAAAAATCTGATTATCTGCACTATAATCTTCTGTGATACTTAAATCAAAATGAAGAACGGCCTTTTTATCGTATTCGCAGTAAGCCAAGAACTAAAAGAAAAATTGTAGACCTCTACTAAAAGTTACAGCTTGAGTTTATGAAAAGTGGCGCAACAAAAGTGGAGCATTGTGTGTGAATACCCTTGCAACTTTAAAAATTGCTGTTCACACTTTTAAGTTGCGCCATTCATTTGTGGCGCAACTTTAGACTTATTTTTGGTTATGTGTGAACACAGCGTGCAATCTTGTAGTTGCGCCACAGAAAATTGCGCAACAAAAGTGTATAAGTCTGCGAGTACCTTAAAACTAGTATGAGATATAAGTGTAAAAAGCCATTCTTCATTGCGCGAACAGTTTCGAACACGAGCAAGTGTTTTAAACAGCATGATGAAGAGACTTTTTACGCGTGTATCTTATAACATCTTATCTATGGTCATAACACTTTAAAATAATAAAATATTCATTTTATTTGATATTTTTTTTTAAATTTTTGACTTGTGTATATCAACATGCTTTGATTTCTACATGATTTCTAAGTTGTTTAACAACCGGTTTGTAAAATATTCCTAAATCATTTATTATTCATCTCTTGTTGACATTTCATAACACTAGTTCAATAAACGTTAACTCTTTACATGAAGATCAACGTATAAAGTAGCCAATTTTTGTATGATCATAGATAATATACTATTTTCTATTTGCATGTCCAAGTAGTATATTAAAAAACAATTTTCATAAAGCAAGATTTATTACACGAGTCCAAGTTTAGACAACGAGCCGCTTGCGGCAAGTTTTAACAGATTAGTGCAATAATAACTTATGAAATGAGCTAATTATGCTAGTTTTGCACATTTTGTTTCATTTTTAAATAAAAAAATTGCAATTTCAAAATTTAGGAAATTGTATGGTGGTTGGCAACACTGATGTGACATTTGAAAATTCAAAGTTTTAGTTTGAAGTTTTTGTCAATTTTCTTTTGAACATTGCCATATGACATTTCAAAATCAATGTTACCAACAGGGACGAACCCATGGGGGGGATGGGAGGGATGCTCACCCCTCAAAGTTGATAATTTTGAGCGAGAGTTGGCAATTTCACAATTTGAGAAAAATGAGAAGATAAGAAAATGTGTCCAAAACAATTTATTTTTTAAATTTAATCTAACTGCCATGCATACACGTTGGAGAGTTTTAAATAAAAATAAGATTTATGTAAAATACTAATTTTGCTTCATATTAGGTACAAATAAAAATATTTTCTTACTAGTAGTTGGTATTTTCATCGTAATAAGTTGGCAATTTTAAGGTTACCCCCCTCCAAAAAAACTCCTTAGGTTCGTCCCTGGTTACCAACTTTGAAAAAGTTGGATTATTAAAGCACTCAAATGAGCTATAAACTCACTGTTTTGGGTGCTTTAATAGCTTCATTGCAGATGCAAAATAGAAAATTGTTGATGTATTTAAATACTGGAAACAGTAACATTTAATTTCTTAAAGTTGATATCACTATTGAACAGCTGTTTTTAAAATGTCAGGGTTTTTTAATCTGTTTTTCACAATTTAAGGAAGCACCTGTCGGCACAGGAAGGAATTAAGTTAAGTCAATGAAATTTTTTGTGTAGTATCTTTATGCAATATGTAAACTTTTTAGGGGGTGAAACACCTAATAAATTCGAAAAACAAAAATATCATGTACAAATACGGAACACCCTAGTGCACATGCTTTAGTTGTGCAGCTAATAACTACAAGCTTAACACCAGTATATACAGAGTTTGAAATTGCTTTTATGTACAATTACAGAATTAAACCAAAGTGGTCAGTAGAGAGACATTTCTGACATCAACCTGACAAGGTTGAGCCCACACAGCTACTAAAAATTATTTCAAACCCAGTATAATAACTGGATCTGTTTACAGAACAGTGTACATGCTCTGACAACGAGACCTTCAAAAATGTAAATTGATGTTTGATATTAGACTGTTCTTAAAAGTTTCCTTGTCACAATAGAACGGTAATTATAATATAGCAATGGTAAGGTCTATGGAGTGTACCCTATGTCTAAGACAAATTTTGCACACTATCCCTATTCAGATTTTCGCAAAAAATTTATTTGGCTATTTTTGACCCACCCTAAGGAGCCAGGACATAGGTAAAATTCATCTACTGTACAGGAGAATTTTGTTTCTACAGGTGATTCTCCATTAAAAAACAATAATCATTTGTAGAAGCAAAATTCTGGTGCAATAGATAGATCTTGCACTTTATGACCACTCCCTGATTCACCACTGTTAGGGATCTGTTCGTGTTCTTATAGGTATTGATAGCCTTCTTTTGTAATAAGGAAACTTTTAACATTTTTGGAAGGCTTCCTTGTGAGGAAAGTACAATAATTAGATGTAATTACAGTAAAATTTTACAAACCTGATAAATTAGTATCCTGTGGAACAGAAGTATCACAACCAGTATAGGAATTACTCCAATGAGAGCAGGCAATTTGGCAGGCAGCAATCTTATTTCTCGCATCACACAAATAGGCATGATAATTTCCATACAAACTTTGCTGTCCTCCATAATGATTCCAATGAATGGTTCTACCATCTAACCTAGGAGAGACTCCAGCAGTTTCACAACAGGAGGGAGCTAATAACAACAGTTTTTCAAAACTGTGGCAGTGTGGATCAAGAGGTAGTAGTTTCCGCCTCTGAGATAACATTAAGTGAAGGCAAGGTTGTAAATGTTGAAAAACCAGTTCTAACATCAAATCTTCACAGTTTATATCTACCATTGTCTCAAATAAAGCGATTGTTACTAGACTTAAGTGATCCTCTGAATTAATTCGTTGTATTAAAATATGTAACAATCGTTGCCCATCATATTGTTGTTGAAGCAAGAATTGTAACAAGGGATACAATAATCCAGGGGTAACTGTTCTTAAAATAAGTTCCAAATATGCAGTTGCAGCAATTTTTTCTCCTACGCTTGTTTGTAAAAGAGCAGGGCCTAAAACCGGTATTAAAAAACCTCTATACAAAAATTCTTCAAGTTGTCTTCTAACCATCGGATGGGCAACCTGAGCAACTGCATTACTAAATTCAAGAGATGTTACAAATGTAGATAAATCCTTAATATCATTAACATCATCTGGTGTTAAACGATGCCAATCTGGAGCAACTATATCTGATAAAACATGAGGAAGGACGGAGTAAAGGCCACTAAGGCCTGTTGCTAATAGTACACAAATACTCGAATGTTCAGCTATATATACACAAACATTTTTATTTTTCTTTGATAGTGACATGCATAACAGAAGGGCATCCCTTGCTTGCATTCCTACGGAGTCTTCACGATGAACAAATGGTATTAGAAGTGAGAAAATTATGAACCTAAAAAGTAAACTTAATTAAAAAAGTCAATCATATTTAGATATTTATGATACTTACTTAGAACTATTTTGATCCTTTAAAAAAAATAAATCTAATAAATCAACATTTTGCATTAGTAACACACACAACTGGTATAAAAGAGCTACTAATCTTTTTTCTACATCTTTATGAAAAACATCTTTTTGGCAAGACTGCAATAACTTAAGCATAGGTCTTAAAAAAGGTTCATGAACTAATAATAAATGCCGAGATTGACTAACTAACATTTCATAAAGTTTTAACTGCTCTAGACGTACTGCATTGGTATATCTGAAAGTATTACAATAAATAATATTACATTTTATTATTCACATCTATATTTGTTCCTGCAGTATTGCCTTGCTAAGAAAAAACCTTGTTAGAACAATATTTTACATATTTATACATTAGATTGCAGCTTATTCTTTTTCTGAATTTTACTGCGACGTCCCTTCTGGGGGGCCTAAGTGACCTAAAGATCTCAAATTTTGAAAATCTTATTTTTTTTTTATTTCGAATACTTCTAGGGGGCACAATAAAAATTGGAAAAAAATAAGCCACAGTCTATTGTACATCTTTATCAGCATAACAGCAATGTTAAAATCTTAAAAATACAAGCTTAATGAAATTAATAATACTAATAATAATAAATGTGCTTATTTTCTCAACTAATACATAATAGAAAAGTAAGAATTTAAACTCTAAGCAAGAGGCAAAGTTCAGATCCTGTTCAATCAAACAGGTTCTGCTCTTCCACTTAACCTCATTTTCGATTTTAATATAATAGATAATAGAGATTAGACGTTTCATGTAAGATTATTAACAACAATAAGACAATACGACTGTTAAAATGTTTATAAAAATATGCCAAAAGAATATATGGGCATGTCCTGAGAAACGGGTGTCTGATTTCTCAAAGCTTGATTAAATTCTGATTAACTTAATTGTCATTAAATTCAAAATCCATAAATTCCATTGGCTGAGATTTAACAGACCTTGAATTTTATATAGAATAAAAAATAAATAGAATAAAAGTGTAGTACAACAACTTTTCAGTATTTCTCAATTTTTCCAAAGACTTGCAGTTTTTAAAAGCTATTCTTTTTATTGCTATCCATGGCCTCATTAAAGTGGTTATTTTCTGAGATTCTCAAGAACATATAGTTAGTAAGGGGGGGGGTTGCTATCTGACAGATTCTTCACTAATCATTAATACACTAGCAAATGTAGATAGAATTGTAACTTTGTCACAACTTTTTGTTCAGTTTATTATTAATTTTTAAATGACCTGAAACTGTTGCAAATTTTCGGCCCGGCAAATGTCTGCTACAAAATAACAGCCACCTTTTATATGGATGGTTTTTCTAGAAATCAAGTTATTTAAAACTATTTTATGCGCATAAAAGCAGATATGAATTTGTATAAAGATTTTGTTCGGAGGAATACGAGGACTTTTATAAAATGGCGAATAAAATACGAGATTGGATTAAATAGTTAGTTTTCTCCCTACCATCAACACACCTATTATTAACTAACTTAAAGACAGATACTATTTGGCCAGCAGTACTATCATGTCGAGTGATAAATCTAAAGTAATATTTTCTTTGCATTCACAATAATGCCAGTACTTGGTAAACTTAGTGCACAAAGTAGGTACTTCTCCAGTGTTTCTACTGTAAGCACTAAAATTAAAAATGTTTTTATAGGAGAAACTAAAAATTAACTTTATGATAAAAAAAATCTTTGAGCATAAGAGTGAGTAAACTCATCATCAGTGCGATCTGTGACCACTCGGATAAGCCGCAGACTCAAGCAAGAGCACACGTCTCTTCCCTAACCATTTATTTGGCATGCGCCGCTGCTTCTTACTCCTACTATTTCCCCCGTGCTCTGAGATTAACTACATACAAAGGTGCGCAAGCCGTTTTATTCAGTTCGCACCCAGAACCAGCAAACAGCCAATCAAAGAGCCCAGCAGCCGGCCAGAATTATTAGAGTAAGGTCTCTTGGCCGAAGTTCCAATTCCTTTTCCGCCCCACCGAAACCCTGTTTCGTTTTCCACCCTTTTCCGTACCTTACCTGAGACCGCGCTGTGTATATGCCTGGGGGTCTCATCCTACCTTTCACCCTTAGCGCAATCCTTAGACTTTCCCTGCCCTCCCGTTAACCGACCTTACTGCACCAACATGTTGGTTTTGCTGCTTACGCTTTGTACCTGCTTGCTGTGGCTTACCATAGTGTAACGTAACTGTGGCTACGATGGAGTAGCTTAGAATAGTAGTAAGCGTTAGGTTTAACAATTGCTTTACAAGTAGTGTTATCATAAAACTATTTGGTTACTATTGTGTGTTTTATTTTCTGGAACTAACCCCTTTCTTTTATGAAGACTTTAGAGGACTGTGGAAAAAGTGATCCAGACTGGGTTGACCAACACGATCCTAACAGCTGCCTAGAATACCATTTCTCCACTAGCAGCTACCCGAATCCATGGAGCATACCGCGTTAAAATAACTGGCGTCCAAGACTTACAGCTGGTCACCAAGTACATCAGCACCCTTCATAATTGGGTAGATGCCCAGGGCGACACCTACAATTTTACAATCTTCACATTTTAAGATATCTAAATGTGAATTTTCTTTTAAACATGCAATATCAGTAAATTGTATGTCGAGATTACAATTTTAAAAATACTGTAAAATAAATTTAATTTCCATCATACAAACGAAACTAAACTAATTGTTTCTGCTTGTGAACTGTGCTTGCATAGCGGCATCCCCACTAACATACAATGGGCATTACTTTACCGCAACATTCCATCCTCCCACTACCTTATTTTATGAACACATTTATTTGTCTATGCCAAGCCTATACATTTCCAATGTGTATGTTAAAAGGTATTGTTTGTTTTTTCTTTAGTTAAATAATATAAGAAATTTTGGATAAATTTTTAGTATCTAAATTTAAATTTATATTGATCCGACGCTCCGAAAGGGGCATTAAGGATCTCGTAGAAGAAGAAGAAGAAATTTATATTGTTTTTTTTATTTTCTTTATGTATGTCATTTTGAGAAAAAGTCTTACTTTTGTGTTTTTTTTCTCGCTCTAGGATTTTTGTTCCACTAAAATTAAATTTAGGATCTGCTTCTAGTGTATGATCTGCAAGACACATCACTCCATCATTTAGGTGTTTAGTAGAAGATTTATGTTGTAGTATTTTCTCTAAATGTCTATATGTGATTTGTCACAATTGGAGTAAGAAAGTTGGTAGACAGGCTGTTCGCAGTTATCGATGCACTATTGCTACCTCCGTTATTATTGGAGCTACGAAGTCAGTTAAATTAGCAAATTAGCAGTATTTTCTCTGATGATCAACATGGCAAAGACAAAAAAACATTGAAGGTCGCATTTTCAACACTTTAGTTTTTTTCGAAGTAAATCCTGAATACTCAATTAGAGATTCTTCAAGAGAATTTGAAATCAGTGTGAGTACTGTACCAAAAATTGTAAAAAAGCATAAATACAAAACATTCAAGTTTACACCGGTGCATACTCAGATGGCGGTGGGGATGATGGTTTATTAATTGTGGCAATCATATAATCCCAACTTTCACAGGCTAATCTTATGGAATGATAGTCCAATTTTTCAAATTCTGGTATGTTTAACTGTAAAAACTCCCGTTAGTGGTCTACCGATAATCCTTTCGTAATACATTCAAGAAATCCACAATGCCGCTTAATAGTGTCGCAATGTAGTTTAAATGTTTGGTGTGGTTTATTTGGATTAAGAGTTATTGACCCATATTTTTATGAGGGCACTGTAACTGCCCAGAAAATCGTTCAGTTCATGACGCCAATATTAGATGATTTCCTGGACTACCTTGATATTTATAACAGGTATGAAGGAATCTAGTTTCAGCAGGACAGAGCCCCTGCGCACAATTCTAATGCAGCACGGAACTTGCTTACAGAATTCTTCGATGACTAATGGATAGGAATGCAAAACAAGGAATGCTTTTGATGTTTTTGTGGGTACCTTAAAGATGAAGTTTACAAGCAAGTACACAGGAACATAAATGAGTTCAAAACACAATTTCCCACATTATTAATAATATTAATGGTAGGACAATTTTAAAAGCGGTGCGTCATGTTAAAATCCGAACTAGAAGGTGTATCGAGCAAGGAGGAGTTTTCAACTGCTATTTTATAAAAGAATGGCATTTAATTAGTCTTTTATATTATTCATTAATATTTATTTTGTATCATTATTTACTACTATCTAATAAATGTTTCAGCTTGAGTTCAACAACTTTTGTCATTTCTTCATCACCTTTAACGGCTGCTACCAAGATTAAACCGAAAAAAAATGAATTAAATAAGAAATAACAAACAATGGCTCATAACTTCTTTATTTTTCATTTTAAAGAGGTAATGAACATAAACTTTTACATTTAAAAATGATACTTTTGAAAATAACTGGAAAATGCGATGGTCCATTGTTTTTTGTCTTCATCATGTTAATCGTCAGAAAAAATTCTGCTAATTTAAGTGACTTCGTAACTCAAATGATAATAGATGTAGCAATGGTGTGCTGATAACTGCGAACAGCATGTAGGTATAACATTTGTTTTTTTCAAGGAAGGGAGTTTTATCTTTTAAATTTAAAAACAGTGTTTGTTTTATTGTACTATTTTATTATACTTGCATTATATTGAGCAGAAATAAAAAAATTGAAATATATAACATTATCATATGACCCGCAATAACATACAGTGTTGAAACATATCACAAAGACACAAGAAAGAAAACTAAGAATATGTAAGTGCAAGATACTGAGAACTATACTAGGGCTCATACAAGAAGAAGGAAATTACAGACCCCGTATGAACTACGAAATAACACAACATGGGCAATGAGGATATAGTGAAAGTTCTCTATCAAAGCATAGAGAATTGGTTGGCTTGGACATATCATCCGAATGGGTGGAAACAAAGCAACAAAAATCGTCACAGAATAGAAATCTGGGACCCACAGAAACAAAGGAAAACCCAAACTACAATGGTATGATCAAGTCACAGACGATCTAAGAAAACTGGAAACTAAGAATTGGAAGGAAAAGCTAACTGACAGAAAAAGATGTAGAGAAATTATAAAACCAGGCAAGAACACACCCAAATTTATGACCCGCACCAACCCAAACCATGCCGAAGACTAATCCACTCCGGAAACAATATGGTCTTAGATTTGTAAACCCATCCGGGTAGACCATAACTCTCATAGGGTTGCTGAGCCCATAAGTAAGTAAGTAAGTAAGTTTGTTTGATTGTATTAAACATCCCAATTGTTGAGAAAGATAGGGAAATATGGTAGAGGAACGTAAGGATTACTTTTTTTTTTGAGGTGATTGTTGGTGAACTAATTAAGGTTAAAGGAAATGATCTCATCGTCATTCCTGTACAAACACAGAAATTATATTCTGTGAAATAAACAAACATATGCATATAGAGGTTAGATTATTATGGATCAATGTTCCAATTCATCAAAATGTGTATTGAAATGATAGTTGGAATGAATTTTAAAATAATTATGTAACTTGATATTGCAGGAACAGGAATGACGGCACCAATCCTGACACAGATTAGTTCAGGTCTCATTTTTGTTATTTTAAACTCGGGAGACAAAAATCAGCGAATATATAAGCATCGCCAAGAGAGGG
Organism: Agrypnus murinus; assembly: GCA_929113105.1. NCBI lineage: Eukaryota > Metazoa > Arthropoda > Insecta > Coleoptera > Elateridae > Agrypnus > Agrypnus murinus. Next base: position 92,678,243 of record OV816023.1, read on the forward strand.
ACAAAGATGTTGGTTATGTTACTGGTAGATTTCAAATTATATTTAAGGTATACATAAAATTTTGCACAGAAGTTTAGCAGTACACAAATATAAGTAACAAACTAAAAATGACAAATGCAATCATTTCTGTTAGGTGTAATTTTTTATTATTTATAATTATAAAAAAAGAGCATGTACGATTTATGTGAATGTAATCTTGTAAAAATTTATCAAAGGTTTTATTTAATTAACACTTCAAGAAGTAGACAACTAAAGTAACAGTGCACAGGACATGATTTGAAACTTGTCAGGTTTGACTTATTCTTATGTTTTACTTTATACATCTATATTTTTTTTAGGTAACAGTTAGAAAATGTATTTTACAATTATAAGCAAATTATTATTTATGGAATAGTTATGAAATAAAATTGCAGTAACCGGTTTCTTTGCATTTCGTTAGAATCACCCTTATATTTTAAGTAACAGCAAAGTAGCAGTTACAAACACTAAAATGTAACGTAAAATTATAGTATTTGCAGCCTATAACTAGCAAGATTCACAAATAATTTTAGATTTAAGATGCTGGGGTCGGTCAGCCCGAAGCCATACGATAATACAAGCCGGAATGTAGCCCTCGCTATTCTGGTGTGACGTCAAAATTGGCGGCCGAGAGAGCAAGGCAAGAAATAATGCATTTTCAGGAAAATCCTTCTCAAACGGCTTTTTTGATAAACATACAATTCGCATCAATATGAAATTAGTCTGCTTTTACTTAATTTGAGAAGACGTGCAGTCTTCTTGTAAAATTGTGCAAATTTTAAACATTTCTAACTTAATTAAAATAATAATAATTAGATTTTACAATGAAAAAGTGTGGTGTCATAGTTATTATAAAAATGAAATACCAGTTACTGTTTTTCGTTTCACAATAATGAAAATGATGACATTGAGATTTTTGAAGATGTGTTAATACTGACAGAAAACGAAATAATATCCCTAGAACAAACAGAAGTTTTAATTTACATTGCAGAATATTTTGTTCATGTAATTAATAAAAAAATTGCAATGTAAAGACACTCTAATTAGTTACAATAAAAAATTAGAAGTTGACAATTGTTCAAATTAAGATATTTATAGTATTTAAATCAATTAAATAGTGGCGGATTAGAATTCCCTAAAGAATTATTTGTTAATATTATTTCCCAAATGTTTTTACTTTTTAAAGTATTGATTGGAAGAGAGTATGAAAATTTGTTTTTTAGCTGTAAAAATCAAAGAATACTTCTAAAAAGATTTTCTATCGAAATGATTCATTACAAAGACAATTACTGTCCACAAAATTTGTGGAGAATTTGATGAATGTGGAAGTCAATTATGGCAATTGTTGAAAAATGTATAATAAAATTCTGCAACATTTTGTTAAACAATTATTTGAAAGTAAACCAAAATAAAACCTACCATTTTGTACATACAAAAATAAAAGTGTCATCAGTGGCGGGGCAAGGCGTGGGCGATGTGGGCCACCGCCCAGGGCCTCGCGCCCCAAGGGGCCTCGCACCGCGATAAAACAAATACTATTTATTCTGAAACCCGGACACTTCGTCCACCCTTCTTTTAGTACCATATTGCCCAACGGGGAGTCCTCTTCGCCCAATTTTTGAAATGTATCACATTGCCTAACACGACCACTTCGCCAAGCTCCCGTATAGACCCACAACGCTCAAAATTGGACTACCAACGCCAAAAATCGGTTTGTTAGAAATCGAATAATGCACACATACATAAAGCGTTGAATAATAGCAGCGAAATTGTTCGACCACAATTTAACCGAATTAATTATTTGTATATCAAGCCGCGAAATGTCTTTTTAATGTACCGAGAAAATCATTGTCACCCAGGCCGCTTGCGGCCGAGGCAAGACAATCTCGATGCCGCTAAAGAGTTTCGCGAGCAAGGTATACACAATAGTTTTTGTGAAAGAGTAAAAAATATATGTAATTACAAATTCCATTACTTTAAAAACCCAACAGTTTAATTCCTTGCAAATAGAATGGCAGCTTTCCTTTTACAGCGTTTCTATGGAAAGACAAATAAAACAATTTGTAAAAAATCGTAAAAGTATGCGGAGATACTGGCACTAAGTTACTTCGCGGCCGTTACTTTTTGTAAGGCCTAAGCGAAATTCAATTTCGCGGCCTGTATTGCGCACGCGAAGTGTTTACTTCGCGTTCGGTTACACAAAATAGTTATTTGTATACTAAGGCCGCAAAATCTGTTTTTAACGTACCTATTTCGTGGATAAGGTATACACAACATTTTTTACTTTGCGGCTGTTGCTAAGAGCAAGAACCGCGAAATGGGATTTCGCGGCCTGTATTGCTTATGCGAAGTGTGCATTTCGCGTACGGTTGCACACAAACGTAATTTTTAATTGATATAAATTATGTCATATACATAATATTTTTATCAATAAAAAATATTAATCTTTTCGTTTTAGCTTGAATAGTGTGCCTAAAATATCTGATGTTAAATTGCTAAATTGTGGTCGCACAACGTCGCTACTATTATTCAACACTTCATGTGTGACTATCCTATTTCTAAAAATCGGACTTTCGGCGCTGTGGTTCTATTTTGGGCGTTGTGAGTCTAAACTAAAGTTGGGCAAAGTGGTCAAGGTGGACGTTGTGTCCCTAGTGAAAAGGTGGGTAAAGTGGTCCTGTTGGGCATTGTGTCCCTCGTGGAAAATTGGGTGATGTGGTACATTTCAAAAATTGTGCAAAGAGGACTTTCCGTTGGACAATATGGTACTAAAAGACGGGTGGGCGAAGTGGTATGGACCCTTTATCGTATTACGAGTATATTATTATTTTATTCTGTAATATAATAATATAATCATATTCCCAAAATACTTCTGATATACCGCATGAAACCAGCAGTTTTTTATTTACATAATATGCGCAACTCCGGTAAGGTGGCCAGATTTTAATTTTAGTACTGCGGGACAAGAAGACAAAAGAAAGTAAAAAAAAATTCAAAAACAGAACATCTTAACACAAAATTCTGCAAACATACGAAAAAAAACAATTATATGAACTTTAGAAATTTAATGAACAATGTTAAAAATGTAAACAAAATTATATTTCCTGATTATAGTATGTCGCATTTGAGTGAATTTACTTAAAGTGTGCTTTTTGTTTCATTTTGTTAGATTTTTATTACCCCCTCCAAGTGACAACACTGACTTAGTGACCCACGGGCTAGTATTAAAAAACATAATGAACAAAATTTGACCCACTTCTCAAAAAGTCACTTCTCCATCACTGGTATAGGCCCTTAATTAAAATATGATGAAATTCTTCACCTAAATTAGGTACTTAAATGATATTTCACGCATAATATTGATTTCATAGTCCCATACTAACCACGAAGAGATTAACAATTGTTCTGTTCTGGTCGACATGTGGCCGGTCGCATTTTTACAGAGTGCTAAAATCGCAAATTAAATGGAAATGTCTAGGGCTACAAACACTATACTGTTTAAGCATATAGGTCTATAAGACCAACCATTAATTTTTGTCTGATACTCTTAAAACTAAACTAATTAAATACTTAAGCTAGAGTTCATCCGACGATGTCCTTTAGTAGTTTTAGCCACTATTAAACTCACACTATGCTCTGCTTTCCACTGCACTACACAACCTCGAATGGTTTGGTCCTCTTCAGTCTTCAAACAATATGTTGATTGTCCAATAGCTGAAGAGCTTCTGTGTTTTCATGTTGGTGGAGCCTGGCTTCGTGTTTTGATTTCTTCCTTGACCATTGGGATGTTGAGGTCTCGGTGCAACTCGCAGTTACGTATGTACCATGGAGCGTCTACCATGTTGCGTAACACCTTGTTCTGGAACGTTTGTATAATTTTTATGTTGCTATCTTTGGTACATCCCCAAAGCTGGATGCCGTATAACCATACCGGTTTTAGGATCTGATTGTAGATTGTAGAGAAGAGTCTGCGAATGTTGCTACTGTGATACCATCCTGTTTTGGTATATCACTCGTGTACAACAGAAATAGAACAGGACCAAGGACACTAACCTGTGGCACACCCGCTTTTATTTCTTTCAGATCAAAATAATCATCTTCCTGTTTAATTCTGAATGGTTTGTCTGAGATATACGATGTTATTATCTCTACATATTGCTTTGGTAGCATTTTGCTGAGCAGATCTGCTTTTCCTCAAGAGCGCGCTCTATTACGTCAGTAATGCAATGTACCTGGTCTACAGTCGAATGTTTGTCTGAAGCCAAATTGAAAATCCGGAATTAGTTTATTATTTTCAATTAGTGGTCTCATTCTTTTGAGTAATAGTTTTCCAAATAATTTTGAGATAATTGGCAGCAAGGATATGGGCCTGTATGACTTGACCTCATTAGGCGGCTTACCTGGTTTTAGCAGCATTATTACTTCCGCAACTTTCCAGCTGTCTAGAACATATTTCAGTCTAAAGTTCTATTGAAGAAGTATGTGAGAATGACTATACCTTTTCTAGGCAACTGTTTTAAGATTTCCCCAGTGATCAGATCAAAACCAGGTGCTTTTCTTGGGTTTAGATTTGTTTTTATTTCCTTCACTACTTCATTTGGGGTAACTAGGGTGATGTTTTCTGATGTTTGATTGCTTATATTGGCCAAAGTATTGTCCATATAGACTTGGTTAGGGGTAAAAACCTTTGCCAGATGTTCCGCAAACAGGGGGAGTAAACAGAAAACACAGTAAATGGTGTTCAAACAACTGTTCCCAAACTAATTAGTAAAAATAAACTATACAAATTCAAATTTATTATGTGGCACTAAAACCGTCAACGCAAGCCTATCTGCACTAGATAATATATTAAAATTTCTCTCGGTTTGATTTTACAAGTCAAATTTACGTTTTAATTGTGTTGTGTGAAATCTAATCATAAATTCTAAAGTTAACATTAGTAAAACCATATACTGAAGCAGCAGGGACCTCTGAGTTCTGGAAATCGAAAGAAGATAAAGAGAAATTGCAATGTAAGTGCCATTTTGATGAATTTGATATGGCTCGGTAAAGAGAGACATTCCAAACTAAAATAAAGGTTTACAGTCCACTTTTGTTTTTGGTTGATCGCTATTTAATATCTCGAACAGATGGTATGACAGCAATAGTGCATTATTTGGCTAACATAAGGGGATAATAAAATCTAATATAAAATGTGTTTAGTAATTTATTGTCTTTGTTGTAGGAGTGTCGGAGTGGTGCACATAAGATTTTTTTATCACGATGAAGAGTATAAGGGATATAGCAAGCGCTAACACTACTGAGACCCAAAGTTGGGGCGCCCCGAAAACTCTACATAATCCCTTGGCAGGTTATCTTATGACAATGAAGTTTTTATTTATAAAACAAAATTATTACTGATGTGCCCAGAATATACAAATTGTTTTATTTAATTTTGTCCCTGTCATCCTCTGCATTCATACAGAGAAGTTTCTCAACATTAAAACGAATACAATCCAACAGCAAAAATACCATGCCCCAATTGCATTTGCAAATTAATAATTTATTATTTTTATCAATATAACGTAATGAGAAACGACACATTCTATAACAAAATAGGTAATCGATCATTTTGCAACAAAAAAAAAAAAACTTGTAGGATCAAGTTAATAATATATAAAAATAAATAAAATAGAAATATAAAAATATTGTTTTAATTCGGAGAGTTTATTTTAAATGTTTGTTTATGTAGGAAAGATTATAAGGATCACGGGTTTGTTTTCGATTTAGATAAGAGTTTAGTTTGGTTTTAGATGTTTATAATAGCTTTAATACTTAATTTGTGATAGCTTAATTTATTTTTAATTTTTCCCGCAAACTTTTTTCCATTCATATCCTATCCTAAATTCTATTCCGTTCAATCCTACACGTCATTTTTTTGTTAGAATTATAATCGCAAAATTTAATTAATCACTGAGTGGTGGTGCCCTTGCCATGGCAACTCATTTCCCCTCTTTGTCAACATGCAAAATTTCAGATATCAAAACATATTTACATGCATAAATAAATTAATATGAATTGTTGATTAATTAATATTAACCATATTATTATTATTAATTAAATTATTAAATGAATGTACAGTAATTAGTAATTGTTAAAAATCATCAAAAAGTAATAATAAATAAATTAATAAAAAGAAACAAAACAAAAAAGGATGATAAATGACAGTCAGTAAATAAGCAGACAACATCAACAAAGCATGGCTCCGTGGATGAATGGCTGGATCTCAAGACTAGATAACCATGGTTCAAATCTCATGCAGTTCATATAAATCTTTTTAATAAAATATTTAATATATTTCATAAATAAACCTTTTTTTTAATAATTATAATATTTCTAAAACAGAATAACTTACAATTACATAAATATAAATAATAATATGGTAATGTTTAATCAATTAGTTTTATTTTTAAATTAACATAAATATTATACATATATTATGTAGTCTAAACAATGCACACTGGGTTTTCTTTACCCATTTTGCTGGCTAAAAATGATTTTAAAAAGTTTTATATTTTATTTTCGGCATGCACTTTTAAAAAGGGATCATCAGGCTAACTGAGTCTGTATAAGAAAAGGTCATAAAACAACAGATGCGTCTTTTTTGTTATTTCGAATCTCAACATTACCAAGCGTTTGTGTAGTGATTGCGTATCACTTATTATTTAAGTATTGTCAGATAGTGTTTTAAAGTTCATTTAGAGGTATTTTTTAGTATGGATTCTATTCCAAGACATAGATAAAAATCAAATTACTTATTATTGTCTTAAAAACTTAGGATTTCTTTAAATTTTTTTTTTATGTTATATTTATTAGCAATCGGAACAATTTATTACTGAAATCTATTGTCCATTTCCTACGCAAGTGTCTTCGATAGGTATTTCTTTAAAATTTAAAAGTAAATACTTCCAATTTCTGTAAAACCATGAAAGCTTTTTAGAATCGTTGAGCTATAGTTATGGTTCGTACTAGTCCAAAATATAAATCTAGCTTTGCATTATTCTGTATTTACAGCTTTTTACTACTTCTCAAGTAAAAAAACTTCGAGTATTTTTGTGCTTCTTGCATTAATCGTTATGGAATTTAAAGAGGAATTGGTAGCAGTAATATTACCTTTGCTGTGGCAATGTAAAATTTATATACTTTCTCTATCTGTTGCTTCTATTATGGTGTAGGTGGCCACACTTGACAACAAAAATCTTAAAAAGTAAAATAAGCAAAGAAAATATTTTTGACTACCAAAAGGTGCACTTGGCCCCAGTGTGCAATGACAATAAAATTAACGGATAATTGTATGTAATTATATTTTTTTATGTTTATTTATAAATTAGTTTATTAGATTATTTAGGTTAGGTTATTATTTAGTTAATAAACAACACTGACCTAGAATGGCATACATATGAGAACAAAAACAATACATCCATAAGAGTGATGTTAAGAAATTTACATCCTATATGTATACCTACAGATATTAGTAAGGAACTTGAAGAAAAGGGGTTTAAGATAGAACAAGTAGTCCAGGAATTCAAGAAAGTAATAGAAAAGAACGAAAAAAAGCTTATTGGGCTACCGCTATATATGTTGACCTTCCATAACTCCAAGGATATCAACAAAATATATAACATAAAGTATTTAAACTACATGAAGGTTAAAATAGAAGCGGTAAGAAGCAACAAACTCATGCCACAATACAAAAAATGCCAAAGATATGGCCATACCCAGAAATTCTGCAAGTGTACTCCTACCTGCGTAAAGTGTGCTGGCAACCATATGACAGCAGAATGCACTAAAAAAAGGGACACCCCTGCAAAATGAGGTAACTGCTCTGAGGCACATCCTGCTAGGTACAGGGGAAGCATAGTAGCCAAAGAATTACAGAAGAGAAGGAATGATGCAACAGCAACAAAAACAAAGAAAACAGTCTCTCAGCCAAAAACGTTTACTTCTAACAAAGTTAAAACTGGTACTACATACGCACAGATGACACAAAATAAAGCGATGGAAGTCAACCCTTCTACATCCAAGGTTGAACCAACTATGATGCAGATGCTGCACAACATGATAAAGACACTTGATCGAGTCAATAAAACAGACTGGATAAACTAGAAGCCAAAAATGTTGGTACTGTGTAAAAGAAATAATTACATGCATCGACACGACCTACGGATTGCAACATGGAATGCCAATGGCATCCTGAACAAACAAAATGAGTTAGAGGTTTTTCTCAACTCTCAGAATATAGACATATGTCTCATATCAGAGACCCATATGACAATGCATAGACATGCAACTTACCATGGTGGGCATCAAGTCCACTAAACAAAAGCTGATATTTGGAGCAATATACTGTCCATCCAGGCACAATCTTAAGAAAGATGGCTATAAAAATCTCCTACAACATCCGGGTGAAAGGCAGAGAATTAAGAAAAGCTGTCCAAGAAACAGGATGCAACTATCATTCCACAGGTAAGCCTACCTACTGGCCCACTGACATTAACAAAATCCCTGACCTGCTAGATTTCTTCGTCTCAAGAAATTATATCTCAATTTTACTGAGCTTGAAGAAAACTTTGACATGGATTCTGATCACTCCGCAATCATAATGATGTTGAGTGAAACGATAATTAAAAAGGATGCCCGACCTTCACTGGTTAACAAAACCACTGATTGGGAAAGTTTTAGACTTGACCTACAACGCAGCATTAACCTAAATGTTAGTTTGAAAACAACTGAAGAATTTGAACTTGAAACTGAAAACTTTACCAAGCTCATTCAGGCAGCGGCATACAATAACACAAAATAAATCAACTATATAACAAAAGGAGCAAATTATCCAGTAGAAATCATTGAATTAGTCAAAGAGAAAAGTAGAGCTAGAAGAAGATGGCAACAGTCCAGAGATCCTTCAGACAAAGCCCTGCTAAATAGCAAAAGACAACTGTTCAAAAGAGAAATACAGAGGATTAAGAAAGAATCAATTAATTCCTATTTGGAAAATTTACCACAAATGAAGAAACAAATTACTCGCTTCGGAAAACAACTAAAAAGATCAAGAGACCTATTGCTTCAATTCCTCCAATCAGAAGAAATAATGGCCCATGGGCCCAAGAAAGCAAGTAAAAGGCTGATCTGTTTGCGGAAAATCTGGCAGAGGTTTTTACCCCTAACCAAGTCTATACGGACAATACTTTACCGACAACACCCTAGTTACCTCAAATGAAGTAGTGAAGGAAATAAAAACAAATCTAAACCCAAGAAAAGCACCTGGTTTTGATCTGATCACTGGGGAAATCTTAAAACAGTTGCCTAGAAAAGGTATAGTCATTCTCACATACTTCTTCAATAGAACTTTAGACTGAAATATGTTCCAGACAGCTGGAAAGTTGCGGAAGTAATAATGTTGCTAAAACCAGGTAAGCCGCCTAATGAGGTCAAGTCATACAGGCCCATATCCTTGCTGCCAATTATCTCAAAATTATTTGGAAAACTATTACTCAAAAGAATGAGACCACTAATTGAAAATAATAAAGTAATTCCGGATTTTCAATTTGGCTTCAGACAAACATTCGACTGTAGATCAGGTACATTGCATTACTGACGTAATAGAGCGCGCTCTTGAGGAAAAGCAGATCTGCTCAGCAAAATGCTACCAAAGCAATATGTAGAGATAATAACATCGTATATCTCAGACAGACTATTCAGAATTAAACAGGAAGATGATTATTTTGATCTGAAAGAAATAAAAGCGGGTGTGCCACAGGGTAATGTCTTGGTCCTGTCCTATTTCTGTTGTACACGAGTCATATACCAAAACTGGATGGAATCACAGTAGCAACATTCGCAGACTCTTCTCTACAATCTACAATCAGATCCTAAAACCGGTATGGTTATACGGCATCCAGCTTTGGGGATGTACCAAAGATAGCAACATAAAAATTATACAAACGTTCCAGAACAAGGTGTTACGCAACATGGTAGACGCTCCATCGTACATACGTAACTGCGAGTTGCACCGAGACCTCAATATCCCAATGGTCAAGGAAGAAATCAAAACACGAAGCCAGGCTCCACCAACATGAAAACACAGAAGCTCTTCAGCTATTGGACAATCAACATATTGTTCGAAGACTGAAGAGGACCAAACCATTCGAGGTTGTGTAGTGCAGTGGAAAGCAGAGCATAGTGTGAGTTTAATAGTGGCTAAAACTACTAAAGGACATCGTCGGATGAACTCTAGCTTAAGTATTTAATTAGTTTAGTTTTAAGAGTATCAGACAAAAATTAATAGTTGGTCTTATAGACAAGTTTTAATAGACAGACACCGTAGGTGTATGAGAAAATTAAAAAAAAATTATTCTGCTTTATAAATATTATTTTATTATTCTACACGGGTTTACATTCCTTAGGAATTGTAGCCACTCATTCATTAAGCTCTGAGAACTCATTTGTTGTGGTGAGTTAATCCACGTTCTTCCATCCTTGATCTATTCTAGCTTGTTGTTGGTCTTTGCTTCCTCCGTTAATTTCCTCCACCTGTCTCGGTCCTGTACCTTGTCCCCCCATGCTTGTATCTCCAGCTTCTTTATGTCCTCCAGTACCTGGTCTTCCCACCTGCTTCTCGGTCTCCCTCTTCCTCTTTTGATGTCGGGTCTTCATGTTGTAATTTCCTTTACTTTATTATCTCCCATTCTCTTTATGTGACCGTACCGTCGAAGTCTTTGAACTTTTATGGTCTTCACTATATCTGTTCCTTTTAGAATGTCTTTTATTTCAAAATTCATTAATCTTCTGTATTCTCCATCTGTGACTTTCTTTAATCCATATATTCTTCTTCCTATCTTCTTTTCGAATATTCGTAGCTTTTCTTGTTCTAGGCTTGTCTTGGCTTGTTGTAAATTCGCTGTCTCCACACCATAGGTAACTACCGGTTTAATAGCTGCTTTACATACCTTCATTTTTGTGTTTATGCTTATATTTTTGCTTCCCATTATACTTTTGTATTTATAATAAGCTCTGTGCCCCGCCTGTATTCAAGCGTTGTTGTCAAGCTCAATGTTTCTATCACTTTTGCTATTTATTATTACTCCTAGGTATTGAAAATTTTCTACTACTTCAAATTCAAAATTTCCTATTTTTACTGTTATGGTTGTGGTTCTTCTATTCCCTCTGCTTATTTCCATGTATTTGCTTTTTTCTTGGTTTATTGTGAGCCGTTTTTTCTTTGCCTCTTGTTCGATATTTCTAATTGCTTCTTCCAAACTTCTTCTATCTCTGGCTAACACAGTGAGGTCATCTGGATACGCTACTATTTGTGTCACTTCATTAATAATTGTTCCCTTAAAATTACACTCTTTAATTACTGCATCTTGTGTTAGTATAAACAGTGTTGTTGACAACCCATCTCCTTGCCTCACCCCAAGATTAATTTCAAAGTCCTCGGTGTCTCCTTCTTCTTCCGTCCTGACAGCTATTGTGAGTTTTTCATAGTCATTTATGTCAATCTTATTAACTTTCCCGGTATCCTCATGTCCTTTATGGCTTTTATTACCTGTGCCCGATTCAGGCTATCAAACGCTTGTTTGAAGTCAATGTATACCATTTGCAGTTCAGCTTCGTACTCATAAAACTTTTCAATTGTTTGCTTCACTATATGCACAGCTTCTACGGTAGACCTACCTCTTCTGAAGCCTTATTGATAATCTCCCATTTGTGTCTCCGTGTACCTCATTAATCTTTTATTTATTATCGTAGTCATTATCTTATATACCACGCTGAGTAGGGTAACATCCCTGTAGTTTGCGCAGGCTTTTGAATCGCCCTTCTTGTAGAGTGGCACAAGTATTTCTTTTTCCCACTCACTAGGCATCTTTTCTCCTTCCCAGATGTGGGTTAGTAATTTGAATTCTTTGGCTTAAGGCTTCTCCTCCATATCTTATCAGCTCATTTACTATGTTATCCTTTCCTCCTGCTTTATTCATCTTAAGCTGTGTTAATACATCATTGAATTCTTCGTTCGTGGGTGTATCCACTTCTTCTTCTTCCCCGTTGTTTTCCAAGTTTTCGTATTTTTCCTCTTCATTCATGGTCTCGTTGTCTGTTAGTATTTACTTAAAATGATTCATCCACTCTGTGTTACTGTTATTTGTTGTATTTCTTTTCACGTAATATATTATAATTATAATAAATATTATAATTATTAAAAAAAGGTTTATTTATGAAATATATTAAATATTTTATTAAAAAACATTATATGAACTGCATGGGATTTGTCTGCTTATTTAATAACTGTCATTTATCATCCTTTTTTGTTTGTTTCTTTCTTAGTATTAATTGATTTATTATTACTTTATTGCTGATTTTTTACAATTACTAATTACTGTTCATTCATTTATTAATTGGTTATCAACAATTAATATTAACTCATTTACACACGCTGTTTGTGGCATACTACTTAAAAAAAAACTGGTTAAGAAAGCCATCTGTGCAAAGCGACACTCTTGGTCAGAATTACCTTTTTAACTTATAATTTGCCCAAGAAATTGAAACAAATAAAACCTTAAAATTCTAAAGTGAGAATTTTAATTGAATATCTTGCATACAAAAGTCCAGTGTCTTGAATTATTTTTCCCGGGACTTGAGACAACAAAAAATAGAGTAATTTGCGGGACTTGTGTCCCGGGAATTTCCCTGGTCAGAAACCCTAGTAATGGGACACTTCACTGTATATTATATTTACTGTGTATATGAAGGGTGGAAGATTGCCCATAGGCAAACCCTTTCCTTTTGTGTATTATCACGATAAACGACATTATTAATGTTATCGAGATATTTATGACTAATATTTAAATCAAAAGACTGAAACTGTTGAAACATTTTTACAACTTACGCCTACCCACTTTTCTTATGTATTTTTTACTCACAATATGCTTGACACATAAAAATGAAAATGTTAATCAACGACTAATAGAAACATTTTCTTTTAAAAGTTTTTTCTTAGAAGGCATAATTATTCAACAAAGTAACTATTCTATACTTACTTTCCTGTTCGTATACCCCATTCAAATAGTTTGTCCAAGATATTTTCGCTGATGAGATGTTCTAAACATCGAGACGTATTAGATAGAGGCAACGTTATTTGATCAACTTTCTTCACGTCGTATAATAATAAAGTAACCATCTGTTCCAAGTGATTGACAACCCCCAAGACATCATCGTGACTTGGTAATTGCTGTAAAAGAATGTAAAAGATAACCTCAAAAAAGTTTTGTTTATAATTAATAAACATAAATAAAACATACCTGACTTCTTTGTATAATTTTAAAAGCCTGTTGCCAGTGTTCTTTAAAGCTATCATAGCAGGCTGTAGGGTCGCACTCTTCGTCTGTACTCAATAAAGCCCGAGGTTGTTGGCGAGTTATGCCTATAAATGAATTGTTGCGTAACCAATCCATTTTACTAAATCTAACCCTCAAGAAAAGGTTTCCCACATTATACCGCTGTCATTTACGTTGTAAACGGGATCATTTTTATTGTTGAACATTCCATTTTATTAATTAAACTATACAAAATCATTATCAATTAAAAGTCTGACAGATAAAATGACTGACAAACACATCATCTGTGCATACCAACTTTCATTCCTTGTAACTTTCCAAACTTTCATTTGGTGTTTACTAACAGTAGACGGTTGGTATTAATTAATTCGTACAAATCGAAGTTTTAAAAATAAACTTGTTTTGTTAAACAAATTAATTTCAATTTTAAAGTTTTATAATCTTTAAAAAGCGACAATTTATCATTTTTATCGTAAATTAATGATAACAAAACTAGTTTTTGTAAACATTACCAACAGTGGCGTATCAAAAGATTTTCATATTAGCATTAAATGCCGGGTATAGACTTTCATTCTCATTGTTTCTGCACATTGCAAACAGTGGTAAACTCGCTTTTAAAAATCAGGTTTGATGATGTAAGAGTAAAAGAGGCCATTGTAAACTTAAACAAAAATATTTGTTATAAAATTATTGCTATATTTTTAAAATTGGGAAATAAGATACGAGGGTCATTTTTTAAGTAAGAACCGATTGCGCATCGAGTCTGCGCATTCAGTCAGGTGACGCCAGTTCAAGGTCAGCAACTCTTGGCCGGTCCTCCACTACACTACACCGCTATTACGTTTCACGTCTCTGCCAGTGCTGGTTGTGTAGTTATACTGCGTAGTTTGTCGCCATGTCTATCAGTAATCCCGCGATTGTAAAGTGCGTGCCGTTATTCGGTTTTTGAATGCAAAAAACGTTCGTCCTGCTGAAATTCACCGGCAGCTTGTTGAAGTTTATGGCGAAGGTGTAATGAATGATGGTAATGTGCGTAAATGGTGTAGGCGTTTCAATGAAGGGAGGACAAATGTTTATGATGAAGAACGATCTGGAAGGCCAACTGTCATGAATGAAGAATTGACACAAAACGTTGATGAGGAAATCCGCCGAAACAGGCGCTTCACAATTGACGAACTTCATCAGACTTTCATCTCTTTCCAAAACTTAAGGAATTTCTCGGTGGGAAGCGTTTGGACAATGATGACATGCTTAAAGAAACAGTTACGAACTGGTTTAATAGTCAGGCGGCAGAGTTCTTTGATGAAGGGATCCAAAAGCTGGTGCCACGGCTTGACAAATGCTTGAACGTTGATGGCGACTATGTTGAAAAGTTAAAAAATGTTCATATCTTAGTACACCATAGACGCAACTAGGGGGCCTAGGGGGTGCTAAGCACCTCCAAAATCAAAATTCCCCCCCCCCAAATCAAAATAATTTTCAAATTATATTTGACATTTTGTTAATTAACAAATAAACTGGAAACATAACCATCAAAAACACATATTTTATTGTAAAAACTAAAAAAGGTATAAAAAAAGTAATCGATAATCAATATTATATATAATATTTCTGATTATTATAATAATATAATATTAGCATAATCAGAAAGGCAGCTCAGCGATTGTGAAAATCTCGATACTTCGCTTTTGTAATTTATAGGTTTTAGTGATGTCCACGATAAGTCTCGTTTACGAGAGACTCGCAAATATCGTCTCGTTTGCGAGACGATATACGATATACTTGTTGCTTGCGAGACGAGACGAGATTTTTTTTTTAAATATCGTCTCGTATCTCGCTCGAGAAATCTCGCAAAAGTCTCGCGTTATGGAAATTATTTCTTTGACAAGCTAAAAATCATGGTATGTTTAGTTAGAAATCCGAGTACTTATACAATACAATAATAATAATATTAATAATAATAATAATGTTTATTTGAACGCCTTTAAATTACATGTATTTTACATTAATAACTTATATGCAAATAAACTGATAACCCATAAAGTCAAAACTGTACATGGGCAAAGTAACAATATATTCATTTTAATCAAAATTAAAATTATTGTGTTATAGGCGTGCCTTCACAAAACAAGATAAATATTTTATTAGAAATAATAAGGAGTTATACGTTATTCCAAGTAATACAAATTAATAAAAAATGAATTACGACAATTATATAATGACAAATACAGGATAAGTTTAACAAAAATACTGATAAAATTAAGGAAACAAGTTTTCAATGGTTTGTATATCATTTTCAAATAAAAAGATCTTAACTAATTTATTAAATTGATGTAGGTTAACAGAGGACTTAATTTCTTGAGGAAGGATATTATAAAATCTAGGCGCAAGATAACCACAACTTCTTTGTCCAATAGATTTGATTGATAAAGGCGTTCTAATTTGTAAATCTTTTTGTCTGGTTTGATAGCAATGATCAATTGAAACTACTTTATGCTTATTTTATAGATATATGAAACTATTGTAAAAAAGTATATTTGTCGTGGATGTAATAATTTAGCATCTGCGTATAGATTTTTAGATGGATAGGTAACGTCCTTATTTAGCATTATACGTAAAAAAAATTTTTGAATAATTTCTAGTTTTTTCAAATATTCATTAACTGCACTGCCCCATCCAATTATTCCATACGATATTCGTGATTCGATTAACGCTTGATACACTTTTTTATATTCAGAATAGTTTAATATATCTTTTAGTGAACGAAAACGATATAGAATAGATCTTAAGGTTTTAATTAAATTATAAATATGAGAATCCCATCGCAGATGTCTATCTATGATTACACCCAGATATTTGATTGTATTTGATTCTGTTATAGAAGTTTGCTGATTAATAGTTAATATATTAAAATGGTAACTTATTTTTGTAACAACAAAAAGGTAAATATTTGGTTTTATCGAAATTTATGGTCAGTAGTTTATAATCAAACCAATTCTTTACATTTCTTAAATCCTCCTCTACGTGTGTCTTTAGATCTACCCAAGAACTATCCTGATAAAATATAGCTGTGTCATCCGCAAAACTTATTATAGTACCCAATGTATTTAATGTAAACAATTCATTAATGTAAACACAGAAAAGAAGAGGACCTAAAACAGTACCTTGAGGAACTCCACACTGCACTGTAAGTTCAGTACTTTTTTGAGACTGAATCTGCACAAATTGTTTTCTGTTATCTAAATAACTTTGAATTAATTTCAGTGCAGTGCCTCGGATACCTATATCTTCAAGCGAGTCTAGTAATCGAGGATGACTTACAGTATCAAACGCCTTTGCCAGATCCAAAAACACACACAGTGAAGGCAAGCCCTTTTCTAAAGAATTGTTGATCATAGAACTTAAAAATGTTATTGCGTCTTGGGTAGACTTATTTTCTTGGAATCCAAATTGTCGATCCGCTAGGATGTTAAATTTTTTAATATAATTATTTAGTCTTTTTTTCAATATTTTTCAAAGATTTTTGCCAGGTTAGTAATGACTGAAATAGGCCTGTAATTTGACGCAATTGTTTTATCACCGCTTTTAAATAATGGCTTCACCACAGCAACTTTAAAATTAGCTGGGCATATGCCTTTTTCTAATATTTTATTTATTAAAGAGACTAAAGTTTCAACTATATCATGAGCAACGATCTTTAATGTTTCGGCCGTAATATTATCAAACCCAGGTGTAACATTATTTTTAAGTTTTGTTATAGTATTTAAGATTTCCTCTTTATCTGTGGGTAACAAATATATGGAACTACAAACCAAAGATCTGGATGGAATTACAGAAGAAACTGAAATCTTATCAGCTAAAGTTTTCCCTACATTAACAAAACATTTATTAAACACATTAGCAATTTCAAACGGATTTGAAGTTGTTGCAGAGTCTGATCTAATTTCTTGGATTACCTTATTTTTGTCTTGACTGTTGGTTATTTCATTTATAACGTTCCAAAATTGTTTACTTTCACCATTTTTAATGGCAGAAATTTTCAATTTAAAATAATTATTTTTTGTATTTTTGATTATTTCATTTAGTTTATTTCTATATATTCCAAATTCTGTTTGTAAATTAATATCGTTAGGATTTTTTTGAAGTTGTTTATATAATGTGTCTCTTTTATTTATGCTTCTAACTAAGCCATTAGTTATCCATGTCTTTCTTTTTCTTTCTTTATGTCTAATTCTTTTAACAATAGTACAAGATTCTACCGTATTAATAATATTATCTGTTAATAATTGGGCTAATCCATCTACATCTTTTATTTTATAGTATGTTGTCCAATCGACATTTTTAATATTTGTTTTCAATTGATCATAGTTAACAATTTTGCAGAAATTAATACTAGGATAATTTTCCAAATTATTATTTAAAGTACTAAGCTGAAAGGGAAATGAAAATAGTAAAGGAAAGTAATCAGTTATATTTATTTTTAAAACGGCTGGTAAAGTGTTATTAATATCGATGATCGATACAAGATTTACTGTTTCCTTGAATCCTTACATTCCTTGAATAATTACAATACTTTACTGTTTAGCCATACATTTTGTAATTTACTTTGTTGTGGTCTACGTTGCAGTTCTGTTATATAAAATCAAAGGCAAAATAGGTAATAAAGTATAAAATATCAGAATTCACAATAATCACGTATATTATTTCGTTGTAGAGAAAACAGATTTTTATATGCGTTTATGGAGTTTGTTTTGTTAACCGTTTCCGTATCGTGTAATAAAATAAAGGATTAATGAATGTTTACATGTGTAACAGCCAAAAACTGGCACCTAGTTGTTTCTTCTGAGGTCTGTTTAAAGAAATGTTTGATACTAAAAGAAGAGTTATGAGATGTGAAGAAAGTAAATTAATACCTAGAATAAATGAGTTAAATAAAAAGTCATTAAATTAAGATTTAAAATTTTCTTGGCTTTATGGTTTTAGTGTAATATAAAGTTTTGTCTTTGGACATTCCCGTTTTGTTGTACGCTCACGGTAAACATTTGATTTTTAAGACCCATAATTAAATACTGGTAGTTTTTTAAATCTAATAACTTTAAAATTAGTTTTGCTCTGATTTGGAAATATTAAGGTTAGTAGTAGTTTCTTAGATTTACAACAGATTATTAAAATTACGCTTGTTTAAAATGAGTCATAATTTTCAAAACGAAAACACAAAATCATTAAAGAACAAAAGAAAATTTCAACATCTAGTGGTGATTATTTTAGTGGAAGTGACGAATTATTTATTCCTGAATGTGAAAATGAGAGTGAATTTTCAACTAGGAGTTCTGCAACAACTGTCAAGACTTTATCAAAGACAAAGAGTAAATTTGAAGACTATTTTTCAATAACAAACTGCGAAAAAAGTAGTGTAGAACGTTTAAAAAATTTAACTTTTATAAATAAACACAATAATTTAGACTGTATTTACTTATTGATTAGGTATTACATTCTTTTTGATTTTTGTTTAAATTCTGATATATCTTCCAAAGAAGAAGTACGTGACTCGCGAGATTTTTCACGCGAGATTCGAGACGAGTTTTTTTGTGCGAAACGAGAAGATTCGTTTTATTTTGTTCGAGACGAGACGAGAGAGAGTCTCGTGGGCATCATTAGTAGTAGGTAGATAAACATTGGGAGTTCTGAAACCACCCCCACTCCTGACCTTGACCTTGAATCTATCTCTCTCTAACACATGGTGACCTTGAACCTATCTCTGTAACCTAAACGTGGCAACACCGCATTCTCAAGGTCAACAATATGACAACAATGTTTTGCCCTTGAGCTCAAGGTCATCAATATGGTAACAATGTAACTTCAAGGTCAACAATATGACAACAATGTATCTTCAAGATCATCAAAATTGCAACAGTGTATCTTCAAGGTCATCAATGTAACTTCAAGGTTATCAAATTGGCAACAATGCCTTCAAGACCACGCTATATTCAAGGTAACTAAATAAATAATGTATATATCTCTGTTAATAACAATAATAGTTAATAATAATAAAATATTTTAATGTTTCTAATAAAATAAATTTCCTCTCTTCCCTCACACAAAGTAAGTTTAAAATATTCATTTTGGAAAAGAGAACGAAAACGGTGTGTTGTTATAGATCTTTACAGAAGAGCACAGGCCAAGTAGGTGACGGGTTTTGTGAATGTTGGACAAAACACTGGTTGGCGCCCGGCCCTGTCCTCTCCTTTGTAACTAGTCCAGGTCCGGGCTGACGCCCGATCCTAGTCTCGGCTTTTTTTTACACGGCCAGGTCCGTGATAAAACCTAACCCTGACCGGTTTTTTGATTATTATTATTATACGACTTTTTAAGATAATAACTTAATAAAAACTTCCCTACATAATTCCATGAAACTTGGCATATAGTAGGTGTAGGAATAATACTTCACTCCGGCAATAAGAAACATTCCCCTCAAAGAGTAAAAGAAAAATACTGAATGCATATTTCTGGGGGCCCTTTAATTTAAAATATAAAAAAGAGTACCCCATAAAATATATAGTGTAATGAACATAGGCATTTTCTAATAAGATGGTTTATACATTAATGATTATATCGGTATTACTAAAACGTGATGTTCAGAATTATCCTATATTGCAAAATATATTAATTTGTTTATATATTTTGGCATGCATTTAATTCCCATATTTTAAGTCAATGGAAGCTATTTTTACGCTGAGAGTTTTTTGCTCTACAGTAGATAGACAACAAGAGTTCGAGCGCAAAATCCCATGTTATTTTAAAGGGGCCTTAAAGTTAGCGAAAACACCACAAATCTAAGATGGCGCCGACTCGAGGTCAGCGCGACCCCCGCACTCGCGATATATTGCATAGCGTAATTTCATCTTATCCATTATCGAATATCATTGTAATACATATCCTTTCTGTCAATAACAATAATAGTTAATAATAATAAAATATTTTAACGTTTCTAATAAAATAAATTTCCTCTCTTTCCTCTCTATATACTTCTTATTAAGTATTTTTTATATTAGTTGTATACCTTTTAAAATTTATAAAAGAGAAATCTATCTACCTGCGTTCTCGGAGACCCTAAAAGAAAAAAATATATCACATTTCGAAAATTCAGATAGCATCAAGGGGATGCAATTATAACTAAAGAAAAGAATCGATACACACAATAGATAAACTGTTCCGCAGATCAGCCGATAAATATTATAAAAAAGAAGACATGATTTACGTTTTTAAAAAAGGGTCGACAAAGAATTTCAACCCTAATAAACGAAACTGTTTCCAATGAAGGGGGTTAGGTATAAATACGCGGTATTCTGATTACACGTGTCAGTTATCCATAACCGGTCATCATGAACACAATAGATATCTTCGGCAGAGCTATGATGAGCATGATGGATGATGCAGCAGCGGGACGCGGACCAAGAGGTTATGGCTTCAAATTAACACCTGAGGGCAATTTCGATGTTGAGAACCGTCGTATAACTAATGCAGGCGCTCCTATCGACGATGATGACCTTGTTACAAAGCGATCAGCGCTAGTGTTATCAGATGGTGATGAGGGCGTAATTGATGTTAAGAAGAGAAGACTTATACATGTTAATGATCCGATTGATGACCACGACGTTTGCACGTAAAAGTATACTATCGAGATCGCTGATGATGTTGAAAGAAAATTACTATCCAAATGTTTGAGGCGAGAGGATAAAGGGCCGGAGTCGTACTATAATGCTAAAGATAGAAGAATTTGTAATATAGGGGAACCTCTATCGGATAAAGATGTAATTTCTAGACAGTATTTTAACACGAGAGCTATGCACACAAACGAACAACTGCAGTTTAATGCTGACGGTAAACGCATTGTTTCAGTAAGTTATCCCATAGATGGCACTGATGCTGCGTCTAAAGCCTACGTAGATACTCAATTCGACTCTGCTGTACAAACTTTCGTTACAATGACTACAGGCACTCAGAGCACTATTAAAGATCTAAAGCAGAAGGTAACAAAGGTTGACATTGAAACTAGTGAACTCGGCACTTTACTAGCAACGTTGGAAAAAGAAACAAAGAGAAATCTCCTAATAACAAATGACGAGATGGACACTAATCATTCTAGCATGCTGTTAAAGATGGAATAAACGAATAATACAGTAGATAAGAATCATAATGATTTATTAAATAAAATACAGTTGCTCGTGGATATTCAGAAAGTTATGCAGAAAACACTTGATGCGATAGCGGTAGAATCTGCAACGCGTACGAACTCTTACAACATACAGAGAGTTTATAATTGACCGGAAGAAGAAGAATATATAATCATATTGATATGAACACTATTTTTATTCTAGTTTTAAGTGTATTATATCAAATACCTGATTAGCGCAGATAGGAATGCGAAGGGACCTTACGGGAGTGCTATAAGTGCTACTATAGGTAGTATGCTCATATCTACACTAATCAGTTATTTTTTCTCTCTCAGTCTAAATATATAGTTTGGGAAATAAAAAAAATGTATTTAAACAAAGTTTTTAGTTTTACTAGTGTGATAACTCTCCAACCATAGCGATATGTATAATGTACATGTAGTTGTAGCATCAGCATCACATCAGTATGGTAAAGGAAGTAAGTTTCGCTGGTGAAAGCATGAACAATGTACATCATATGATAGTATGGGAGTATGCATACAGACAGGCGAGAAAGGGTGACTGGCAAACAATAGCACTAGACAGATACCGTTTTCAAAGACGAATACATGATGTTGAGAAGCTGATGTGTAAAATTCTACAAACTGATCATAGAGCCTTTATTTATATGCAGAGATTTAAAAATGTAGATTAGTCACGACGGCTGCCGAGTATAAATACAAGTGCGCACAGTCTCTTGTCTCAGTACCAAATGTTAATTCACCAGGGTAACGGTGTTGTTAACAAGCTCATAGACAAGCTACCGATTGAATTGCATCTTCTATCCTATCAATACTGTGGGCCAGGTACTAAACTATCTAAAAGATTACAACGCAGTGATAAAAGTATAAACCCGCTGGACCAGGCGTGTATGCAGCACATCTCGTACGCTCAAAGTTCCGATTTGGATAGTAGACACCAGGCTGACCGTGTATTAGAAGAAGCTGCCTGGAAGCGTGTTAAGGCTAAAGACTCTAAATTAGAGGGAAAAGTATCAGCCCTGTTTGTAACCGGTATAATGAAGGCTAAAAGAAAGTTGGGAATGGGTGTGAAGACATCAACAACAAGGGGTCTCGCTACAAAGACGAAGAAAACTGTCACTTTCAAAGGAGGCGTTTTAAAGAAGCTTGTTGGAATAGTGAATCATGCAAGCAAAAGACTCACGGGTAAAGATTTAATACATCATGCCCTGAGCGCTGCCAAAAGAATCATTAAAAACGTGGGCGGTCGGAAAAACGTTAAAGTACCCCGAATTATTCCTGTGCCTACAGCTACAGGGGGTATTTTACCACTCATACCACTCTTTGCTGGCCTCTCGGCTCTCGGAGAAATTATAGGAGGCGCCTCGGGCGTAGCAAAAGCTGTTAACACTGCTAATAGTAATAAGAGACAGCTAGAAGAAACTACACGGCATAATAAAAGTATGGAAGCTATCGCTTTAGGTGATAAGAACGGGAACGCCCTTTACCTGAAGCCGTATAGAGCTGGCGGAGCTGCATTGTACTTAAAACCATATGTCGGGTCAAAAAACTGAATAACTTGCCTCGGAGACCACTTACAGACCTAGATATAATAAGACATGCTAAAGACATACACTATTTTAAAAGTGTCTATATGAGAACAAGTCTACCTTCAACGAAACCTTTGCAATTAGAAAGAGCTATTGTTAATCTTGACAACGCTGGAGGATCGGGTACTCATTGGGTTGCTTATAGAAAGGATCGAAACGTCATTTTGTACTATGACCCCTTCGGAGACCTGAGACCACCAGCTGAACTTGCGAAATATTTAGGACCTCGCTGCGCCGTATACTACAACGTAGCCCAAGAACAAAAGTTCAATACATACAACTGCGGACATCTGTGTTTACGATTTTTGTATAAAAGAGAGGTGAAAGTGTAAATCGCTTAAGTATGGCTAGGACCATCACGGTGTACGGTACAGGTAACAGTTTTTCTACGGACCGCATTTATCCACCTATAACACTAGATCACGTGCGTTACGAATATTCACTAGGATTAGTCGGTTTATATACAAGTCATACGATACGGAATATATACCCAGGCAAAAATAAATTTTATTACGGAGAAAAGGTAATAACTATTGAACCGGGTAGCTACGAATTGGCTGAAATCGTTAACTATATAAAGAATCAAATTAGTGGTAATCCGGAAGAGGGAGATCTGCTACTACAAATCAAAGCCAACACTAATACGGGAAAGTGTGAGATTGAATCAGCTACCGAGTTGATCGATTTTACCAAACCCGATAACATAGGATCCCTACTAGGATTTAAGAAGCGCGTGCTAGAACCAGGTAGTAGACACGTATCAGATCGAATTGTCGATATACTTTCAACTCCAAACATCTTTGTAGACACGAATATTACAGGCGGCTCATATAGAAACAATCAATCAGGTCATACAATCTTCGAATTCGGTGTTTGCGTACCACCCGGTTATCTGATTGAAAAAACCCATCGCATGTGATTTACTTTCCCATCACTGTCACCGAGATCGACAACATTACCATTAGACTAGTAGACGCGAGAGGAGAGTTGATAAATCTGTCTGAAATTCTTTCACGAGCATCAGGCTAGAACTTAAACGTGAAAAATGCTTTAATTGCTATTAAAGCGGTGCAGGTGATGCAGGTACCAATGTAGATATCAAGATTGATAAGCTCTCGTGGGAAGTTCCGCATATACTGTTATCAGATGAAAGCAAAGTGAACCTGGTGGAGAGTTTAAGAGATAATTCTTCTATTATCGCTCCGTTTAGACGTTGGGAATTACACGAGTTACCCTCTTTGGGAACTACTAAAAATCAGGTTTGGCGCGTAAAGAACTCCAATGATCTAGAGAAACCGAGCTGGGTCTTTGTAGTTTTACAAGACGAGCATCAGCTGGGTATAAGGACGGGTAACCTGACTACATTTACTGATTTGAACTTAGTCGACGTTAAGTTGTATTTAAATTCGCAAGTGTTCCCACATCAGCGTTTAAATCTCGATTTCGACCGTAAGGACTACATTCCTGCGTATCTGAATTATATTCGTTTTCGTGAGAACTACTATGACGGAATAGGTAGAGGTGCGGCTGAGAGCTGTTTACTCAGCTACAAATCGTTTGAAACGTATCCAGTTTTTGTTATTGACTGTTCAAGACAGGTAGAGAGTTTTAAGGATTCCACTGTCGATATTAGACTAGAGCTCGAGTCTTCTACCGCATTTACGAACACAACTAAGGCGTATTGTTTGATCCTTCACGACGCATTAATCGAGTATAATCCGTTTAACGAAACCGTGACTAGATACGTACGCATACCATAATGAAGGTTGTTAAAAAAATAAGTCACTAAACATATTGTAGTTAGGTTTATTTATAAAATATTTCTCTATATAAAAATTCTTATTTGTTCTTTGTTTTGAAAGAACTTACTTTATGATATCTCAGGGTCGCACAACTGAATTTATTTAATGTTCTTAATATGAGACTATTCATTCAATCATATAACCATAGGTTCTTTTATTATATGATCTAAATTTTACTTATTGTGGTTATTGAATGTTATTAAATAAAGTAAGGTTATAGATAACCATTGACATTTATATCAGTACTGTCATACATGACAGTTCCCAACTTAATGCATATAAAATCAAGTAAGCATAACAAATCAATTTATTTAACCTCTTTATTTACTACTCTTTTGTTTGGATGTTAAAAGAAAGAAATCTTACCCTGTCAACTTACATTTATTCCTTCCTAGAATGTTAATGGATAAAACCACTCCTTTTTCCTCTTATCTAACTCCACTTTCACTGCACATACACGTCTTGCAATTTTCACTCTTCCTCCAAGACACACCGACGACTGAAGTGGAACAGGATCTGCAGACCACCTCTGCACTCTATGATGATGATGGACCACAAACCTACTAACTCTTCTATCGGTCCTTGTTGAATAGGTAACTTTATACTTCCTTCTGCACCTCCGGTAAGTCTCTTCGGTTAATCTTGAATTGGCCTTTCAATCTACTGGTATACCTCCAACAGGAACTGCTACTGACTAAATCTTCCACACCACATTAAGTATTGCTAATCTTCTTAAATTGTCTCATTCCTATGTTTAATTACTTTTCTTGAACTACTTAAAATCTACTCTTCTATATCTATCATCTATGATAAATCTTACCCCCACTTTTATGGTATATTCTAAATTTTCTTCTATCTTCTCTTTTCCAAACTTATTTAGTAATTTATTATCTTCCCTTACTTCTTACACTTAACTATTCCTTTTCCAAATAAAATACAAGACTTTTATTCTATATTTATTAACTTTTTAACTTCTTTTTTAAGAGCTTCTTACAAAAACAACCATCTTTTTCACTAACAAAAGCTTATTATTCATATCTCTCTGAGAAACCTATATTTCATTTATTTTAATTTTTATTTTATTTTTATCAGAGATATCACATTTCTTTGATCATTCTTACTACCCTTTCAACAATAATGCATATTTCTATAGTTATGAACAACTAATTTCTTTATTTAAAATTTCAATTTTGCATTTTTATTGAAAGTGTAGTCTTGATTTTATATGATCCATTGATATCCTTAATTAATGTACAAAGTTTTCTTTTTCAGGTTGACCTTTGACTAAGATCTCCTTTCTCTTACCATCCTGATTTGTATTTGATATTATAAACTCTTGTACTCTAATAAAGATATGCTATTCTGATTTATCGTATTTCATTTTTGTATTAAGTTTTCTAATCTGAGCACTACGTTAAGACATTATTTATGTTTTATTTAATGATATTCAAGAACCACAGACTTGGTTCAATTGTTGTTCAAATGAACAATAAATCTCTAGAGTTTATACTCGAATGCACTTTCTCATATTGTTTTCTCTTTAGCTCAAAAGTGACCATGTTAGGTTTACTTATTAGCGAAAATGGTTTAAAATTTGAAAATATCTACCTATATAGCAAGTCTTTATTTCAACCTAAATATGAATTCTTAAGACGTGTTATGAAACCTCTTACAGGTATGGGATATCATGAATTTAGCGAAAACGATGACGTAATCAGCCCCGGTGATGTTAAACTTAATTCTGTGTTCATTTTTGATGATATAATTTGCAGCAAGCAGGAAAAGATTAGAGAATATTTTAGCATGGGTTGTCATAACGGCGACGACTGTTTTTATCTAGGTCAAACGTACGCAAAGATATCGAAACATCTGATTAGGGACAATGCAAACCTAATTATTCTCTTTAGACAAGACGAGTTGAACTTAAAACACGTGTTTAGCGATCATGTTGTAGGAGACGGTATTAGCTATGATCAGTTCAAAAACATTTGCTCTCTGTGTTGGAAGGAGCCGCATGATTTCCTGGTAATTAATAAAGACTGTTCTCTAGACAAGGGCAGATATCGGAAGGGTTTTGATTCATATATATCATTGATGCTCAGGACAAAATGGAAGATCTGCATGGGCTTCGTGAATGGCTTGAGGGTATTCTAGATTAACTTCTTGAATGTATTCTTCAGGATTATCTGCTGGTACATTGAAATTAAAGTTGTCTAAATCATCATCACCTTCGACCCATTCAAATCCTCCATATGGTAGGTACTGAGACATCGCCCAACCGTATTGATTATTGATGTCCGCGTAAAGTAGGAATTTTGATGTTTCATCAGGATTATAATTAGGTAAAAACTTGTTATTGGCTTCAGCATACCGTTTTGAGCATTGGCTTAGACCACCACGAATACCGCGCTCGATAAACAAAACTTTGTCAATATCTGTAAGCAGTTCCAGATTAATTTTGGTTAACTTGAGCATGCAATCCCAAGTGTATCCGGGTAGGGTATAGTAATGCGCCGGGTCTAAGCCGTATGTTTTCAAACTGCTAGACCGAAACTGCTCAAAAATGTCAGCTAGAAGCAATACATCTGTTTTCCAATAAAAATCGCTGTACTCGCCTAAATTTTGACAACCGAAAGAGTCCCATACATTCTCGGCATGTGTATAGCATTCATCTGTTATAGCTGTGTCTGTTAAACTATTGTAGAATTTGGATTTGTCCGGTAATTGTGTCTCGTCAAGTTTTGTCCAGTCGTTAATGTAATCATAAGGGAAGACCCCCTTCTTAGTCAAAATTTTGAATTTTGATTCGTCTAATTCGTCTGGGAATTGTCATTTTAAATTTGGGTATACATCTAAATAGGATGCCAAAGTTTCGAGACCGCTAGCCAAAAATCTAAAAGAGTCTATAAATCTGAATTTTACTTAATTGTGCTCTACATTCTTAGTGAAAGATATATAGCGCTCTTTATTGATAGGAAGGAGATCTACTCGTCCGTCAAAGTCTGAAGCTAGGTTCTTAATAATGAAATGACTGTCATACCCGCTTAAGTTGTGGAAAACTACGGGTATGGTATGGCTGTCCTTGTAGTTGATGTTACAATTAGTATGGGCGGGGCCACGATACTTGCCGGTAAGGTGACAATGATCCCTCACTTTGTCGGTATCTGTAGAAAATGGCTCCAGACAGATATGACAATGCGTAGCGACACGGAATTCAGCGACTTGCTCAGGCGATAGGGTGTCCATAGACAGAGGGCAAAGAAACACTGTTGATGATATACATCCTGGAGAAGCAGAAGGTTAACGTGTTTGTTTTGCTTATTTTTAGTTAGATATGTAGGAACGATAATGAACTTTTTCTTACTATGCTTCTCCAAGATGTATACATTAACGGAAATGTTGTTTTGACATTCGAATCTGGGAATTTGCTTGATGGTCATCAGCATTGTAATATTTTTAAGATTCAGTACTGTAGAGAAGCGGGGGTATTTTGACATGCGTTGCGTATCTTTATCAACTGGGTATAAAGCACTCACCACGGACCACGCGAAGCACGCCTCGTCATCATTCTTCACGTTGATGCACGCTTCTTTTCTTTTTATATGTTCAGGCAGCTCGATGTACGATGATCCAAGCTGAGACGTGTACTTATTGATATTGATTTGCAGATTGATTTTACTTGATTTTAGAGTCCAGCCGCTCTCTTTTTGCTAGATAAAAATATGTATGCGTTAGTTTATTTACATCTTATGAAATTTCTATACTTACTTGAAACTCTTCAAGATCTTTAAAAATAGGATCTTGAATATTGATCTCGAACCACTGGGTCAAATCACTATCTTGATATACTGCGGCATTTCTCGTATTCATGTACTTGGTTTCCTCGATTATCACATCACCCTTTTTGGCCTCAAACAACCCGCAAAAAGTCGCTTTCACTTTCAACGCTACATCCTTCTTTAGCGCGTTCAGTATGCGTCGTTTGAAAATGACTGAACACTCTTCCATGAATGCCTTCGGCTCTTTATGCTTGGTGTTGGTGATGACCGCGGTTCGGATGCGTCCCTTAAATGCTGATTTTACATCGGCCCACTTCACGCGATTTCGAGCTGTTTCTTTTCGTCGGTTATGACCCTCGCCTGTAGTTTTTATGGCTTTAATGATCTCCTGATATGATTTAACTTGACCCAGGCAGGCTGATAAATGCTTCTTTGCCCCTATTGATGTTTCCTTCTCTAGCGCTCTATTAATTCTCCATACAGCGTTCCTACATTGTTTTAATGCATTAGAGATATAGTGGGAATTACCCTGTAGCTGCGGGTTGTAAGCAAGACCTTTTAGGTTATCAATAAGTTGAGTTGCGAAAGACATTTTGCGAATGGGTATGAAGAGAGAGATGATGAGATACTGCGATCAGACTTTCTTGTATAATCAGTTTGCACGCACAACTAAGAAAACAGCTGAAAGTTGAAAAAAAAAATTGCTGAGTTACTGGATGCGATAAAAGCTGAATTAAAATAATACGATACATAAATCAGCTCAGTTCAAATATTAAAATGCTATGCTAGAAGTAATTTAAAATTGTTTAAATGTTATGAAATTTTGGGGGAAAAAATTTTGGGGAAAAGATTTTGGGGGGGAAAAAATTTTGGGGGGAAAAAAATTTTAGCGGGAGAAATTGGGGGGGGGGGTTGGGGGGGAGTTTTGGGGGAAAGAATTTTGAGGAAATTTTTTTGTAAAAGTGATAAAAGCAAAGGTCGCTTGGTTAGACTTATTAAATATTAATAATAATAATAAAAACTCAATGAATAATTAGTGTTAAAATTTCTTATATCAAAATCTTTTTAATTATTACCCAGATAGGATATGATAAGCATTACTTTAATAATAGTTGAATTTCTGATTGTTTAAATAATGTATTTTTAGAAACAAAACATAACCTTTTTAGTAATAATAGTGTTAAAATTTATTATAATATCAAAATTTTTTAATTATTACGTAGATAGGATATGATAAGCATTACTTTAATAATAGTTGAATAATTTTTATAGTAACAGTGTAGTTATATATATAATATATATATATATATATATATATATATATATATATATATATATATATATATATATATATATATATATATATATATATTAATCTATTCAAATCAATGGAATAAGCCTATACTTTATTTTTTATATCTCGTTTATTTTATTTGCTTTATTTTTAAAACAAAAATTTTCCCACAAAAAAAAAAAAATTTGAATTAGACATATTGTAATTTAAAAAATTTTTATTTTGTATAATTATTAGGACTAGTTTTCGGTTAATATCTTATTAATTTTTGTAAGTATTTCTAGATAAGTTAATTGTATATATTTGCTCATTTCCATTTTGTTTTTGTAGCGCCTTGAAAATGAAGAAAAAAATTTAGATTCTTCGAAATATTGGCAAATAAAATAAACGAGATATAAAAAATAAAGTATAGGCTTATTCCATTGATTTGAATAGATTAAAATATAATTATAAAAGCCATTAATTAAAAGTCTATATATATATATATACAGAGTCTTCATTAAGTTTGGAACCGGCTTAATATCTTCAAAACTATTAACTGGATTAAATTGAAATTTGGGATGTGCATTTTATAAATTAATATCTATTGTACCTAATTTTTTCACCTGCTTTGCATTGTTACTTTACGAGATACACAGCCAACTTGATTTTTTTTAAATAGCAATGGGGGTCAAATTTGACATCATTTGAAAGCTTATTTTTTTCTGAGTACCATTATGTAATACACGTGTTGTATCATTTTGACAAAAATCGCCAAAAAAATTAAAATCAACGAAACATGTTTTATCCACAAAATCAAAAGTGTTGAATAAATTAAAAATTAAAATATCTAGTGATCATACAAAATTCATAGAAATGTCAAAAGTTACACATTGACAGTAAATATTTAAGTAATTTTAAGTAAAAGTAAATTTTAAGTAATAAATTTAATTTTGTGGATAAAACATGTTTCGTTGATTTTAATTTTTTTGGCGATTTTTGTCAAAATGATACAACACGTGTATTACATAATGGTACTCAGAAAAAAATAAGCTTTCAAATGATGTCAAATTTGACCCCCATTGCTATTTAAAAAAAATCAAGTTGGCTGTGTATCTCGTAAAGTAACGATGCAAAGCAGGTGAAAAAATTAGGCACAATAGATATTAATTTATAAAATGCACACCCCAAATTTCAATTTAATCCAGTTAATAGTTTTGAAGATATTAAGCCGGTTCCAAACTTAATGAAGACCCTGTATATATATATATATATATATATATATATATATATATATATATATATATATATATATATATATATATATATATATATAAATCAAAAATCTCTGTTTAAATAATGTATTTTAGAAACAAAACATAATCCTTTTTTAAAAAATTTAATTACCACGTTTTATTTCGTATAACACTAAAAGAGTTTTAAATATATAAATAATAATAATAATAATAGTAACACTTACCTGAATGATACACTTTTCACTGTTATAAATAATATACTTGTTTTAAGCACTATACACCTCACAATTATTATTATTAATAAATAATTTCAACGCTTTCACAGTATAAAAAATGGAGTCAGTTCACTACAAAGGTCACTTTGATAATGGCTAAAAAATATAGGTGGACGCTTTATATAGCCCTCCCATCACGTAGGATGAATACGTCATAGAAGCAGCTGCCTTAACGAACAAGTTGAAACAAGAAAGTAATTAAAAAGGTGTGGTGCGATGCACGTGTCCTTTTTAACTTAATAAATGAGTGATCTGCAAAACAGATTATGTGTATCGATTATTTTTTTCTTTAGCTTTAATTATATATTGAATATACCCTTGATGCTATCTTATAATTTATTTGTAGTAGAGTTGTTGGGAACTCGAGATGTGTTATATTTTTTTAACAAGCATGTATTTGGAAACAGTTTCTTTTAATATCATTGAAATTCTTTGTTACATTTAAAGCAAGTCGATCCTTTTTTAAAAAAAGGTAAATCATGTCTTTTTTAATAATATTTATTGGATGATCTGCGGAACAGATTATTATCTATTGTTCCTTTTCTTTAGCTACATGACAATTCCCTCGATGATATCTTATAATTTATTTTCGAAATGTGATATATTTTTTTTAACAAGCACATGTTTGGAAACAGTTTCGTTTATTAGGGTTGAAATTGTTTGTCGACCCTTTTTTAAAAACGTAAGTCATGTCTTCTTTTTTATAATATTTATCGGCTGATCTGCGGAATAGTTTATCTATTGTGTGTATCGATTCTTTTCTTTAGTTATAATTGCATCCCTTTGATGCTATCTGAATTTTCGAAATGCGATATATTTTTTTCTTTTAGGGTCTCCGAGAACGCAGGTAGATGGATTTCTCTTTTATAAATTTTAAAAGGTATACAACTAATATAAAAAATACTTAATAAGAAGTATATAGAGAGGAAAGAGAGGAAATTTATTTTATTAGAAACGTTAAAATATTTTATTATTATTAACTATTATTGTTATTGACAGAAAGGATATGTATTACAATGATATTCGATAATGGATAAGATGAAATTACGCTATGCAATATATCGCGAGTGCGGGGGTCTCGCTGACCTCGAGTCGGCGCCATCTTGGATTTGTGGTGTTTTCGCTAACTTTAAGGCCCCTTTAAAATAACATGGGATTTTGCGCTCGAACTCTTGTTGCCTATCTACTGTAGAGCACAAAACTCTCAGCGTAAAAATAGCTTCCATTGACTTAAAATATGGGAATTAAATGCATGTCAAAATATATAAACAAATTAATATATTTTGCAATATAGGATAATTCTGAACATCACGTTTTAGTAATACCGATATAATCATTAATGTATAAACCATCTTATTAGAAAATGCCTATGTTCATTACACTATATATTTTATGGGGTACTCTTTTTTATATTTTAAATTAAAGGGCCCCCAGAAATATGCATTCAGTATTTTTCTTTTACTCTTTGAGGGGAATGTTTCTTATTGCCGGAGTGAAGTATTATTCCTACACCTACTATATGCCAAGTTTCATGGAATTATGTAGGGAAGTTTTTATTAAGTTATTATCTTAAAAAGTCGTATAATAATAATAATCAAAAAACCGGTCAGGGTTAGGTTTTATCACGGACCTGGCCGTGTAAAAAAAGCCGAGACTAGGATCGGGCGTCAGCCCGGACCTGGACTAGTTACAAAGGAGAGGACAGGGCCGGGCGCCAACCAGTGTTTTGTCCAACATTCACAAAACCCGTCACCTACTTGGCCTGTGCTCTTCTGTAAAGATCTATAACAACACACCGTTTTCGTTCTCTTTTCCAAAATGAATATTTTAAACTTACTTTGTGTGGGCTACACTAAGCTTCAATGTAGACTTGTAAAGCCAAGGGCTTTTTCGTATAATAATTAAAAAATATTAACAATAAAAAAAATAAGTTTTAAATAATAAAAAAATAGCGAGACAGCATAGAAACGTTGATAACCTTGAAACTGATCATTTGTGAAATAGAAAATACATATATTAATTGGCAGAGACTCGAGAGCTAAATCATATAAAATATAAATATGCAGGGTGTAGTAAAAAAAGAGATTTTTATGTTCAAAGATTTGTATGTTTGGTCTAGTGGATTGAACACCCTGTATATTATTCAATAATAAAATTATGAAAAAACCATAATTTAGATATTTATAAGGGTTATGTATTGTTATAATTAATTAAATGTAAATGTAACTTGCAGTGTATAAATTTATTTTTTAAAAAAGTTACGTTTTCAAAAGAAAATCTGGGAAACTGAATTTACTCAAAAACTATGCAGAATCTCGGGCTATATGTATAAACAAAAAATACTTAAAATAAAGTGTAGCATCAAAAAACGTAAAGATATACAGAGTGTTTCATTTAAAATAAAAAAAGTTGATAGTAGCCGTAACAAAATTGCTCACCCTGTATATACAACAGTATTAAAAAATTTAAATTTGTGTTAAAGCTAATAAATACAACACTATTAGGGTTCAAACTAATCGCTTATATTATAACTTCATTCGACCTCAAAGAGCTCGCAATAAATACTGACTACTCCTTTCTTAATGAATTTGCTATCTTATATAGAATCTTTTATGTAAGTACAGGTGACTTAATATGGTTAGGTAATGTATGATTAATAATAATGAATAATAGCTTAAATAACTAACATTTGTTTTATATTAACCACCATTGGTATTTAACTTTCTTTCGTAAATCTTACAGTTTCCAAGGTAAGGTGCAGGGTCATCTTATGTGAGCCACGCTGAACCTACATTATGCTTAAATACATAGCCTTTATTGAAAAAGACAATATTTTAATTTGATACCGCGGAAGACCTATAGATACCTGCTAACTAGAAACTTAGACAACTAAAATAAATATAATAACATAAAAAGGAAAAGATCTCTTATAAAATAAATCTTAAAAAAACACAAAACATCTTTGGCACAATTTTGAATTTAGCCCCGCCAAAAATTAAATGCTAGTTGCGCCTATGAGTAACACTCTACTTATTACAATATTTTTTAAATTATGAATTTACAACAAAACTAACACTCTTTATTCTCTTAATAAGTAAAATACAAAACAAAAGTAAGCAATAAAATATAAAGCCGATCAGAACTGAATCAGTTAAGTTATAGTTACACGATTTATGGGTAAGATATTAGTTACAGTGAATAAATTTATAATATAATATTAGGACGCGCTAGTAAATATAGATGCCGGTGTACAACATTAAAACAGTAGTGGATTCAGCACTTGAGAGGCCCCAAGCGCAATTCAATTTTGTGGCCCCCTCCATATATTTTCGGTACCACTACCGTGTGCATTTTACGGACGTTTTTACTGTAGCACTCGCTCCAGATTTGATGATTTAAATGATGCGGTTCAACCAATCAATTCTTTCGTACATATTTTAACTAATGTTTAAATGAAAAAATGACGCAGCTACCATTCTTCCCAAATCTAACATTAATACATGAAAACAATAAAATAGTGCAATACACATACTATATAAAATTCAAGCCGTGTCTATCTGCTTGTCTGTCTATCTTCCCAGAGATTTCTTTGTTACTTTCCGGTGACCTACAAATTGAAATTTAGCATGGAGTTTCCTGGGTGCCCAAGAATAATACTGAAAACCTGAGAAATTCTAAAAGCGGAAGAAGTTCTGATCCTAAAAAGACTCCATGCTATTCAAATGGAGCAAATAAATAAAGATCGTTTAATTGAGCTAAAACCCCGTATTCGGAGGTTTTTAATACTGCTAAAAACGATTCTGTTGTTATGTTTTCAAAATTTATATCGCGTGAGTCTAAATTAGTACCTAAATATTACTCAAAAGTTCGAAAGTTGTTATTTGCCAATTAATTTTCACGAAACTCGGTACTCGGAGATCCATGGTCAATTATAATAAAATTCAATGCAAATTCCATGCTATTCCAATGGGCCAACCATAAAGTTTGTTCAATTACCCTAAAAATTGTCATTGGAAGATTTTTAATACTGCTAAGTACAATCCTGTTTTATCGACTAAAGTTAAATCAATACCTAGATCGTAGTACTCAAAAGTTCGAAATTTATTATTTTACAGTTAATTTCCTCGAAACTCGGCATTTGGAGATCCATGCCAGTCAGTTGTAATAAAATTACAATTACAACAATTATCCGGAGCTTTTTCGTTTACCGGTGACCTAGAATGCTGAAATTTGGCATGAAGCTTTTTGGGCACTAGGAAATGATACAAAAATCTCTAAACCTGTAAAATTCAAAAAGTATACGAACTGATGGCCCAATAAATGCCCCATCATATTCCAATGGGTCAAAAATCAAGTTTGTTTCATTACCCTAAAAATCGATATTCGGGGGTTTTTGATATTGTTAAATATGACCCTGCTGTTAAACTTGGTAGAAACCATGTTGTGTCTGGTCGTTCCTGAGGTTTTTCGTACTTTCCGGTGAGGTAAATGGCTGCATTTTGGCGTGAATGCGAAAAAAATCTTAATCCTGGGAAATTCGAAATAAACGGATTCTGTGCCCCTAAAATGCCTCATGCTATTTCAATGAATCAAATAATAAAGTTTAATTATGCTGGAACACGTGTGGAACAATATTCGTTTCTTATACCGTTAACGAGTTATTGAAGTATACATACTCTATATTATTATTTTATTACTTAAAGGGTGTTTTCAGTAAAGTGTCGCTCTTTTCGGTCACAAATAATTAAACGAGTTTTAGAACTAGACCAATAACAAACACTTTAATAAAAAATTGAACATAAATAATTTTTATAAAAGTTTAAATTACACTAAAAATGTTTTTTTTGACACAATCAGCAAGTTTTTCGAAAGTTATTCAACAGATTATTTCCCGATTCTGTTACCATTTGGTTTGAGATGCTTCGCTTCTTCGAAGTTGAATCCGCCTGAGCCTAGAAACCTGGGATAACTTTCACTGGTTCATTAACGCTCAACGGGTCGATACTGAGGTAGATTTGGTAGATTAGCAGTTTTGCTTACAAATTGCAATTTTTAGCTTTCAAGAAATCTACCATTTTCTCATAATAATACGCAGGTGCAAGATCAAACCAGAATAAAACAGGCTTTAACCATTAATCGTGCCTGAGGTAATGAATTGCTCTGAACCACCAATGTCTTTTTGCAAATTTAGTTTTCTATTGTTCTTTAGCTTCTTCAGGGATACCCTGATTTGACACAGAGCAGTAAAATTCCACACCCGATATCTGAAATGTATCAGCAGACACGTCGGTTTCATCATCAATTACAAGGAAGAAACTGCCTTTACATGGCAAGCTCATTATATAGAGCTTCCTAGCACCTTTTTTAATGCGTTAAAGCTAGTTACCAGTGTATTACAGCTTTTTCTGCTTCCTACTTGTTTTTATACCGAGCTTGGTTTTCGCCCTCTGAACCGTGGCAGCTGGTATCCCAGTGATTTCTGCTATCTTGCGCACGAATGACATTGATGACAATGAATCAAGCATCATCTTTCTGACATTTACAGTAACAACTTTTTATGTAACCTGACAATATTTACTGAAGTTGTCGACGTCTACGCAATGGTTTCACTTGGTTGGTACCAGTCTTGCTAAATCATTTTGAAGCTAATGCTATAGATTAAAAAGTTTCTCATTCTTTTACGTTTAAATTCTGTCATAATTTAGATTAAGAATAAAGAAGATTAATTACCATCTTTAAATAGCTAGAGAATATACTATTTTTTTCGAGAAGATTTATATGCAGAGATTATAGTATTTTTACGTTATTTTTACAATATCTGTATCACTATTTGTTCGGACAGGTATCTGCTTTAGTTTGCTCAAAATTGCAACAAGATTAACTTGAAAGATAGGTACATTATATTCGGTTTAGGACGTTTCGGCTACGCCCTTTCGCCGATGGCGTAAACATTTCCAAACAGTAGCGGATCCAGAATTTTGTGAAAATGGGGGACAGGTTTCTTTTCAAGTTGGGTTAGGTAAAATCTTTAAATTTTGGATCAAAATTTGGGAAATTAGATTGGTCGGGGAAAGTGGGGGCAACTACAAAGTATGTAAAGGCGCGTAATCTAGAAGTTGTACGCTGTTGCAATGTTATTGAAGCATAACTTACACGTTTGTTATTAATTATTTTTGTTTTTATTAAAAAAGTCCTTTTTTTAATTATTAAAAAAATAAAGTTATTGTTTACAAGATTTAATTTCTATCGTAAAAAAGCATATAGTTGTTTCTGATTATGACAAAAATATCTTATCCGCAGCACAAACATTTCAAAATTAAACAAGGAGATTAATTTTAAAAACTACATATGAAACTCGCACTTCACGGCTGTAGGGGTCCAACAAAAATGTACACCATCATCAAATTACCTATATTTTTTAACGAAAGCAAAATTATAAATACATACCGAGAAATAACGCGAATAACAGAACTGGCGCCGAAACGTAGTTTCGCCGAAGCCGGCTGTCGCCGAAACGCCGTCACCAAAACGGCCGCGCCGAAAGGTTTCATACCACTTATATTAACTGTGACACGTAGCGAAAATTGAGCTTTTATTAAAATTTTTTACGATTTTGCTTATTTGTTAAGATATATTTTTGTGTTTCGAAAATAAGTAGTTTGAGTTTCGAATTCTTGGGTAAAACTTATTTTAAGTTTAGCACGGCAAAATCAGTAATAATAGAAATAAAATTTAGAAGATTGACACAAAACTGGCAGCTAGTTTCGCTAATCCATATTACGACAGCATTTTTAATTATATTTCTTTTTATTTTTAATTATGGGCACAAACTACTACTACTACCAATATCCCCGAAAGTCATACCCCTTCGTCAGTTCGATGCCAAAGCCGAAATGTTTTTTCTTGGATCAAGGCTCGAATTGAGTGGACGCATTATGATTATATCCAATTGAAGAAGAGTAAGGTTTTTTATTATTGCTTTACTTCTTATTACTTTAAACTTTTATTAAGTCTTATTCTTTATTAAATAAATCAAAAATCACTAATCACTAATAGACTGTAAGGACAGTGGTTTATCACAACCCCATGCCGAGAAAAAGGTAACATCGTTACCAAAACACGTATTGGCAATTACTCAAATACAATGTGTGGTTAAGATACACCGTTAAATTATAGTGTATAAGTGAAAAATGTTCAGACTGTAACATCCAAAAATTATTAAAAAATATAGATTTAAAAAATGTGTAATTTAATTTGTCTCGCAGTGTAGTCTGCGATTGTGATGACTTTCCTGTTTTTTGAATATAGATAACAAAAATCGAAAAACCTTTAGTTTTTCAATTCTGTAATTATTAACTTATTTTTACTATATTTATAATTAGATCACTTACCATTTAAATTAAGAATTAATGAACGAGTAACAGAAAATAAATCACTCAACGTCATTTAAACTTACAAAAAGGTTGGCTAATTTAAGGTTTTTGTCACATTGTACTGTGTAAAGATTACTAAATATTATTTCATTTATATCAAATCTATGTACTGATTAAAGGTATAAATTAGTTTCTTATAATTATGATTAGATAAGATCTACTAATGTATCTGCTATGATTGTGTAATTAACAACGAAAGCGGTTCGTTTCTGTTTTTAATTAACTTACTAATGTTTACTAAACATTGAGTTTAATCAAGTCAGAAAACTAATTTTAATAATGCTTTGTGTTTGTTTATAATAACAAATACGTTATAACAATACTTTAAAATATTGTTATAAAACTGTTGGTTCTTTACATATTTTTAATTGTGTGAAAATCTGATAAATTATACACTATACCCTGGAGATGGAGGTATTTGTTATTCTTATTATAACGGTTTTGACATTTTGAGTACCTAACCATTACTTCACGGAGAAAAGCTGTAATTGCACCAATAAAAGATTTGAATAATGACATAAAATATTATTAATTTGTTTAATAGTTTCCCAAACAACCATGCATCTCGGGGCGTTATTGCAGCAATATCGCGGTTTTCTATATGCGGGGATCCATTAATTTGTCCCCCCCCCCGTTCATAAATTTCCGCCAAAACCTAACACTAGGATCTTCTTACCTAACACCGGCTAGCACCCAAATTTTAAAGCGCAAGCACCATTATCATTCCATAGGTACTTAAGAGTGAACACTCGGGTGGGAGGGGGCTAAGTTAACGCCAGCCCCGCCGATTTGTTGTAACCTTTTCAAAATCTAGCACTAAATAGTCCACAGCTACATATGGTGAAAATATATAGGTTTAAAGTTTCATAGCTAGCCCCACCCGGTGTAAGGACATTGTACATTGTAAGTAGATGAATCAAATTAGGGCTGGATTTTAGTTATTAGAGACCCCAGGACTGAAGTTTGGTGGGGGATTTTTATTACTATACACGGTATCTTAAAATAAATAAGCAATAACACACAGAGTAAAAGAGCGCAGATATAGAATCTAAAACTGAAGAAAAAATACTCTAGCTTAAAAATTTTTAATTTGCAAGAAATTGCTGATTGCTTTGTCGGTACGGTAATTGTTGCTAATATTGTTCCGTTATATTTTCCTTCAATTTAAGTAGTAAACAAAAGTGGTGTTGATTAACAGTAAAAATCGCTCGCACTTCATTTAGCACTTTACTTAAACACGGAATTTAATTAAAAATCGCTCTTTAATTTAAAATTAAAAGTAGGATTTGTTCTTCTGCATTATTTTGTTTATTTTCGAATGCCATTACGGAATGTAAAAATGCTGTGTATGCACAACTGTCTTGTGCAGTATGATTTTATTGTAATAAATATATAATCTAATAACTGAAATAAACTATTTATATTAATGAGAATTAGGTATTCTTCATAACAATCATAACTCATAAGTTATTAGAATGAAATATTAGAATTAACTTATCTTATTAAAAAACCAAGTTAGTAGACCTCGACTTTATTTTAAGATAAACAAACTGCAACATAAGTAAAAAGAACATTGGCGTTTGGTTTACGAATGTAATTCAAGATCAACAGTCATCTTTGTTAAGTTATTCTTAGTATTCTGCGGCATAGACAAAATCGTGCTATATTAACAAATTATTTCAAGTTTAACAAACTACAATTCTCGACATTATGCGACATAAGGAGAATGTCTGACAGAGTGCAGGACCGGGCTGAAAACTTGAACTTTAAATAACTTAAAACAATAAAAGGCAATTGTAGATATACATTGTTCAGAACAATTAGAAGATATTGTGTTACAATCATATTAGGTGTTTAAATAAGATTAATTAAATTATTAAGTAGTGATTATTTATCTGGTTTGACGACGACATTAACAATAACTAAAACACTTTCGTCGTACCTGCTTCGTGCTGCACTTGTAAATTGCAATGAAATTTGAAACTTGTTTAAAAAATTTAAAATAAATGTGTTGTTGGATCAGTGACAACAGATTGATAATTTTCGAATAAATCTGTGGCTGTTCTCCAGTTTAGTCCCGCCTTCCCCACTCGCACCCTCACATGCTGTATACCATTCGATGCGTCTCAAGGAGCTAAACAAAAGTGAAATTTGGTGGGGGAGCAGAACTTTTTGAGAAAATCGCCAAATACTTTTTTTGAAAGGGAAGCCATAGCCTTCCTTGTTAATTCCCCCCATCCTACCTGAAAATGCATTATGTGATGCGCATGCGATCTAACCTCACCTAACCTAACCCAACCTAACGCAACCTAACCTAATCTAGCCTGCATTATTATTAGTTATTGCATATTTTATTTTAAGAAAAGTTACTTACATATAATTGTATAGGAAGGGCGCAAACATAAGCCTCGCAGGGACGCGCAATCTTACGTAGTTACGCCACTGCATGGTAAGTAGAATTTTATTTATTTATAATCAAATCCATTTAATTATCCAATAATTCATAATTTTATTGTTATCAGATATTAAACAAAAAACCAAATAAGCACTTAATTAACTTTTGGCACTTGTTTAACGTAAACAAATCTGACCTCAAAACTTTGACATTTCATTGTTAGGTCAACATAACCTTAATTTTTATTAATGTTAACAAGACGTGTGTAGCTTCTGCAAGATGTAAATTGAAAGAGAGCTTGTTAAAAAATGGCTGTCTATGTATATGATTTGGCTAAAACAATTGTCTTCTATACAAATTTTGAAAAACAATTGACCGTTAACATTACATGAATACAACAATTGAATTCTTATTTACAAATTTGCATTAAAGCAAAAACTAATTAAATAATCTTATAGGAAATTAAATTCCGAATTCAACAATATATAATACTTGTATGAACAGCCAAAATTAACCTTACAATACCATGTCGTTGAACACACATCTCTTTAAAACTAACTATCGGCTTAATTACCTAAAAACACTTTCTATCCCTATTTTCACAAAACTAATCATTACATCATCAACAACATAATTTGAATGTCTTAGATACCAGCAACATTGAATTATAAGCCAATTTACAATATTTCAATAAACGTTCCAAAGGCGCAAGGTAATTAGATGTTGTTATAATGATAACAACAAAATCCAACCCCTACATTTGAGATTGTATCAATTATATTGTAAAGAAACAGCTTTACAAAATCTTTACAAGGCAAGTGGGTAAATAGTTGTATACACCCTTAATACAGTACACCTTGTCTGTTCTAGGTAAAATCTTACATTAAAATTAACCCAAACTTCATTAAATTGAAAAAATAGATTAATGTCACCCAAACCGTTAATAGACAAGGAAGAATAACTAAATTATAAGGAAAAATCAGTTTTCCAGATATTCTTTATCTGCCTATAGAGTACAAGTGTGAATGTTAATCATAAATAAAATCATTATTTTGAAAATTGAGGTTATGCAACCAATCTAACGTGTCGTTTTGAAATTGCATAAATATGCTTATTTAAAATTAATGTATGTTAAAATTATTGTATGGGTGAATTCCTTTTTGTTAAATGTTAAATATCATGACAATATGCATAAGTGATATTTGTAATAGAAAAAGCAACTATACGGAGAGTCCTCTATCGCTATCTCTATCAGATCTGACTGTTCAGCAAATTAAGAAGCAAAGCTAAAAAACGTACTTTTAGTACTTACCGCCCTAGTGATCGGTTGTCGCCAGTCTAAGTTTTTATCTAGGCTTAAGTGACTTAGAATTTCTTCAAATTTTTATATCAATAAAATTGGTTTAATCGGAAGTAAAATACAGCGAAAATATTGAATTGCACCTGTTCTTAGCTACAAAAGTGAGCATATTACATGATGTCTCATGAACGTTTAT
Organism: Agrypnus murinus; assembly: GCA_929113105.1. Lineage (NCBI taxonomy): Eukaryota > Metazoa > Arthropoda > Insecta > Coleoptera > Elateridae > Agrypnus > Agrypnus murinus. The sequence goes on from OV816023.1 coordinate 92,721,126, forward strand.
GTATCGAGATCAAATAAGAGGGACATAGAAAGAGAAAGGATATTCTTACCATCGTATCAATAAAATCTAATTATCTCAAACGCCAAAGTTTTATTTCGATTAGTTTTGATTTTGAGCAGGCTGGACTAGAGTTCCTAAATATAAACTGAGTTCTGTGTTATTTACTGTTAAGTCACGCATGTCAAAGTTTCCTAGTGATATTTCATTTTGAAACTATTTATTAGAAGGTTATCATGAAAAATAAATTAAACTGTCAATATGACAATTATATAAATCTGAGATTGGGTACAGTTAATACTTTATTAAAAGCTGCCATAAATTATTAGATATAAAATTGATATATGTTCTATAGTTTTAAAAATTCTTTACAGACAGTAAATAATGTGCACATTAAAAACTTTTACATGCATAAAAATAAACATGACATAAAGCATAACCTAAAATTTATAACTGACAGCTGCTGAATTTTGTCACTAAAGTAAAAAGAGACAAAAAATATCTCTGTTTCATGCAGCTTAGTTTGGTCTAGAAAGAGATAGATTTTAAAATCCGTGTCCTAACTCTAAAATAACACAGTTAAAGTTTTCATTCAGGTACCCTAGGCTGGACTAACTGGAGTAAGGATACCATAGCATGTGCGTTTATGATAAGTTATATCTATCTCTTTTTGCTATTTACACCTATTTGTTGATTAGCGTTTCTGATTAGAATGTATGTTGTCAGTGGCGCATTCAGAAATTTTCGTTGGGGGGAGGGGGTTATGAAATAAACATAGAAACAGGCAGCTATTATTATTATTATTATATATAAATTTATATTACATTCAGGGATGGATTAACATTCGGCCCTATGCTAATGTTAACTTCGGGCCCACATTCAGCATCAAATCATAATACGTAGAATATTTTATCGAATTGTGGAAAAAGTCATGTCTGCTAATCTTAAGTTTATTAAAAACACATAATAGTTATTTACGTGGTAAGCTTTGAAAATTAATCTTTACGAGCGAGCTGGAAAGTTTGTGGGGCGAACGACAAAGGAATGAGCCTCCATAATCCAGTGAGCCTAGTAAAGATTAGCAGAGCATGCCACATACAAAGTTTCATTTCCATCTTCACCAGCGTTTTTAATTAATTTATTGTATATTCTGTATAAAAAGACATTTTGTAATCATACGCAATAGGCCAATATATAGCTAGATGTTGTAATGGTGTTGTGATTTACTTGGTAACAAATTAGTTTCCTGTTGATTCTTATTGATAAGCATTGCAGAATTTATTAAGTAGCTTTTAGTAAAACACTTAAGGTTTGACAGGGCTGTAGCTGTAACTACTAATTTACTTGGTTACCATAAATGCCTATAAAGTGTCATTTACATAGAAAGTGAAAATAAATACAGTAAACGATCACCAAACAAAATAAAGCAAAACTACTTTAACTAAATACTCTTTTAGGTGCCCGGGATTGAATTCGGATAGGCGTCCGCAACTAATAGAGCCCCTGAATGTTTAGGATCCCTAAACTACACTCTATTCTGCCTAATTGATAATCCGCCCCTGATTATATTACAATTATAAACGAGTAGTATATATCTATTATAGTATATGCATACAGATTGTCACATTTATAAAACAAAATTAAGACGTCTTGTTCCTTGTCGTTACAAAACTGAAATGACATCAGGATCTACAAAAATGTCTTGATGATCTTTTAATGCATTAACTTAATTATTAATTGAAATACATTTCATACATTTTTATATTATATACCGTGTTAGAAGTAAAATATAAAATATAAGTTGGTTTGATAATTTCTGGGGGAGGGGCTTAAGCCCCTTTAGTCTTCCCCATGAGTGTGCGCCTGTATGATGTCATGACCTATAGCGATTACCAAGCAAAGTTTGGAGACTAGTTAAGTATAAAAGCAAACAAAACATAAAAACTCTGGCAATGAAATAGATATTGTTTATTAATTATGTCTAAATATTGGTAGATAGGAATATTTACATTTTTATTGTATAATTCTGTCTAATATTTACTAGTTAGGTTTATAAGCATTTTTACACAACATTTTAAGTTATAATAGCGAACTTTATTAACAATCACAGCTCATATTGTTCAAAATAATAAAAAAGCAAAACTATGCCAATTATGTGTTTCAGGTTTTTACAGACTAACTTTTACCAATAATCCATTTATCACCTCTCCTGCTCACTTGGTAGTTACAAATAATTACTCCTCAATTGTACCACTTTTTCGACATTGTACTTGAAAACTGCAAGAAAAGTTTACAAATTTCTTGTAATGAAAGAGCAATCCGTAATAAACTGAAACGAATAATCTTACTAAAACTACGTGCTTATAGTTACAATGTTGTACAGTATAAATGCAATATTTTGTCTTCAGCTTTAGAATCAGAAAACTTTTTGTTTTCGGGTTTTTTTAATTTAACAGTATGATAAGCAGAAGGTGCAACAGTTAGTTTTCTGAAGATTGTTTTAAATCATAGCGAATCTTAGAAGAAAAGCAGAGACATATGTAAGTATCTGCAAAACTAAAATACTGAGAGCTTGGACGTGGAACCCGTTTCAGCTATAGTTCCTAGAGCTTTTATGATACTGGCACCAATCTCGGTTAGTATCTTGGTATTTATTGTCTGAAACAGAAAACATCATGATACTATTTTTAACAACACATGTGGTATTTCTTCCTCCTCTGACAGCTTATTGAGACTACGTGATATCTTATCTCTGACTCGACAGGAATAGACAACAAAAGCGATAGAAAGAAGCAAAAATGGTAAGAATAATTTCCAATGCGTTGCTACTTCAAGAATTCGAAACTACTATGCCGGAATATGAATTTAGAAAAACATTTTGGTAATATACGCCCACACTAACATAGATAAGCAGCAACCTTATGTGTCATCTAAAATGACGTATGGAAATAGAGAAAGTGAGAATAGAAAATATATGTACCTTAGTCTACAGTCTGTTGTCTATGTTCTATTGTATAAGGTCTATAGTCTATAGCTTATATTTTATGGTCTTTAGTCTATGGGCTGTAGTACAGACTACAACAAAACACAGGTTCTATAATCTGTCTGTAGTATATGGTCGTAGTCGGTAGTATGTAGTCTAAAGTTTACAATCTATAGTCTATAGTCTATATCTATAATCTATAGTGTGCAATCTGTCAGCTATGGCCTATAAGCTATGGTCTATAGCTTATAGCCTCGGTCTATGGTCAATAATCTATGATCTATAGTCTATGGTCTACGGGCTATGATCTATGGTTTACAGTATATGGTCAATAGTCTATAATCGATGATCTATGATCTATAGTGTGTAGTCTATAGTCTACGGTCTACAGTGTATGAACTATGATCTATGTTCTATGGTCTATAGTTTATTGTGCATGATCTATAGTTTGTGATCTCTGATGGGTTCTTAACCCATATTCTGTGCAGCACTAACGTCTGTCAGGCTTGCCATAAGTGTTTTTGATTTTTTGAAATAAGATTATGCTTCGTATAATAATCATGGATCATCGATTTGCAAGTTGTACCTTTGACTGCTTGCGCCAGGAAGCTTTTAAAGGTTATTTCCGTTACAATGTGGCTGCTAATAAATACTAATCAGTTGAGTATAACGTGTATCACTAGCCATTTATATTTTTTCTAAAGATAGATGTAAAGTAACAAAAGAGCTATCTATGCGAACGGAATCTTTAGCACTTACGCAGTAAGTGGTTTGAATTACTAATACTGAGAAGTTAATCGAGCGATCAAAACCGAAGAGATTAAGATTGTAAAATATTCGTAAAAATCACTTTTCTCATAGAAGTGTTTGGGTTTTACGGGTCGGGTAGTTCAAACAGATTTTGCTATAAATGCTATTGTGTTTTTCTTAATTTTACCTTCTTTTCAAAATAAACGGTCCCGACTACATTTACTGTAATTCTTGACCACGTTTTGAAATTTTCTAGACCACCCAGTAAAAACTACATATTGGTATTTTTTTTATATATTATTAGTTTTAGGCATGTATTAAAAGATCATAAGAGGTACATTAACCTGTCTTTTTATAGATCTATCACCAATTGACCTTTTCATCAAACGAGCGCTACCATTGCCGGTCTACTATTTTGTTTTTAAAATTGGTAGTAAATCTACAATCTTTCTTGTGGTTCTATTGGTCTTAGTGTAATAAGTATCCTAAAAATAGTTGTAATGCGCAACCGCTTAAAACGTCAAAAGTAAATACCGTTATTATTTTTAGTGTTGATGCCACCAGATAAAAGTTTAAACCTTACTTTAAAATAGGTTTTAAAAGCCTAATATTATACTTACTTTTCATTTGTAGCTTTAGGGCTCACAAAACGTCCATCAGTCAGAGGTTATGTTTGTGTACTTTTTTTATATATGACGTTATAAGTTACTAAACTAATGTAACTAGATCAGTAAGGTTAGCCAATATTCAGAAGTAAATAAGGTAGTCCCATTTTTAATTCTGAATTTCACCATTGACGAGAAAAAAGGTTAGTTGTACTTTTCTCTTCAAGTAGTTTACTACGACGTATTTTTTAAATAATTACCTTATTATTATCACCTGAACAGTAAGAACATTCTACTGTATAAGATCGTTGTATTCCGAATTCTCTCCACATGACAACTCGAGCAGTACTTTCTCTTTTTTTCTGGATTTTATATCTACAGAAATTAAGACGTATATGAGGATTAAAAAGTTGTACTGTGTGTGGTAGAACCTAAAAATATAATATAGTTACGATGACGCTGCGGTATTACAATCAAGAACTTGCTTTCAAGACTTCCAGAAGATCCTTACTCTTCCTATCCTTTTTACTCCAACTCATTTTTGGATTGCAGCCATAAAAGAAGAAATACTTTTTTCGACTATGACCATGGATGTCTAAGTATGCACTTATGGGTTGCTTAAGTTCTTTTTTTACGTATTCTATTAATTTCTAAAAATAAATTTGAAGTAATTTTATAAATACATTTTTTTAAAATAACGCATACCTTAGAATAATAAATCTCGGGACAAACAATCTTGTTTGGTTTAGACCAACATCTATTCAAATCAGACCCAGCAAGTCCATTGCGGGTACTGTAAATAAATTTTAGAATGAAACATTTTTTACTTCTAAGCTCTGCAAGAAATTACTTTCCATAAATTACTCCTTCTGGATTTAACATAGGAACTATTTTAAAAATAAAATATTTTCTGACTTTCATTGCATCTTCGTCAGATTCATCTAGAAGAAAGTTAAGTATTCCTTCCATTATCCACGAAGAATTTGTTTCACCGGGATGAACCCTTGCCGTAATAAATACTATTGGACGGTTCTGCAAATAACAGATTATAATTCTTAAACTGTCAAATGGTTTACCAGTATTATTGTACAAACACAAAAACGAGTCGTAAATTGCACTGACAAGGAGACGCTTGGAATTGACCCCCTAGAAAAACGACGAAAAGTACATCAAGAAATAGTAATAATAACTACTAGTCTATATACGAGGGTGCTCCCAGAAGTACCCGACCCAACAAAGAAAACACAAAAATTTTGGAAAAAGATTTATTTATTTTTCAACGTAATCTCCTTTCAGCTGTATACACTTTTCCCAGCGGCGTTCAAAAAGTTCGATACCCTTTTTATAATAAGAACTGTCTTGCTCCTCAAAATAGCCATTAACTGCTGACATCACTTCTTCATCGTTGGAAAATCTTTGACCACTGAGCCATTTTTTCAAGTTTGGGAACAGAGAATAATCCGAGGGGGCTAAATCTGGCGAATATGGTGCATGAGGTAGCAATTCAAACTTTAATTGATTAATTTTGGCCATTGCAATAACGGATTTGTGAGCTGGCGCGTTGTCGTGATGAAACAACACTTTCTTTTTAGCCAAATGCGGCCGTTTTTGCTTGATTTCTTCGCTCAAACGTTGCAATAAGTTTGCATAATACTGGCCGTTGATAGTTTTTCCTTTTTCGAGATAGTCAATAAAAATTATTCCACGCGCATCCCAAAAAACCGATGCCATAACCTTGCCTGCAGATGAAACGGTCTTCGCCTTCTTTGGAGCCGGTTCTCCCTTTTGAGTCCATTGTTTCGATTGTTCTTTTGTCTCGGGTGTGAAATGATGGACCCATGTTTCATTCATTGTTACGAAACGGCGCAAAAATTCTGCTTTGTTGCTGTGAAACTTCGCTAAACACTCAATTGAAACATTTTCACGACACTGTTTTTGCTCGAGTGTGAGCAAATGCGGCACCCATCTTGCACACAGCTTTCTCATGTCCAAATTTTCAGATAATATGCGATGTACCGCACTTTTTGAAATGCCCGTAATGTCTGCTAGCTCGCGCACTTTTAGCCGACGATCATCAAGTACCGCTTTGTGGATTTTCTTCGCCATTTCTGGAGTCGTCACCTCATTTGGTCGACCACTGCGATGCTCGTCTTGGCAGCTCGTACGGCCTCGTTTAAACTCAGCAATTCAAAATTTAACTGTTGTAAACGAAGGAGCAGACTCACCCAGAGTAGAATCCAGTTCAGCTTTTATATTGGTTGGGCTGAGGCCTTTCAAATAAAAGTATTGTATCACATAACGATGACCAATTTTCTCCATTTTCACAAATTCACTGACAACGTTCACTATTGTTGGCTGCCAAACAAATACTGAACAACATGGCGCTTTCAAACTTGAAACATATGCTTTATAGACTGCGTACTTTCCAATACAGTGATATTTTCAAACAACTACCGCCACCTCTTGGTCAGGTCGGGTACTTATGGGACCAACCTCGTATATAAAATAGCTAAGGAATCCAACAGCTACAAGCTTTATGGCCATTATGGCCAACATCTACTCCCACTCGTTTCATCCCCACAGGCCAAAAAGGTTATACAAATAAATATTTCAATATCGATAAATTCAATGACTATTTTTTTTAAGGAGTAATTAATTACTAATAATTCATTAATGTTAGATAAAAATTATTTCGTTATGACCAAACAACTCTGATGTTCGTATTTTTTATAGAGGGTGTATCACTTTACAGTTTGACACTCCTATGGCTTTGTTATTTATAATGGATTCGATTCAAAAATTTTTACAAATATAGAACTTCTTAAAAGAGATTCCCGTGTAATTTTAAACTCCATTTATTATAAACCACCAGCCAGCCTATTACAATCGAAGATATATGAAAAAAAATTGAAAAAACATATGGGCTACCCGATTATCATAAAAGCAAATTTTTAAAAAAAATCTTGAATAATAATTGTTTTAAATATATTATTAGAATTAAATTAAAATTATCATATTTTTGTTTAAAAAGTGCTATGGAAATTGACAATAAAATTTTGTTTACTCTTAAAAGTTAACTAAAAGAGTATATTTATTTAAAGGTCTATACTCTATAGTATGCACAAACATTCATCTCTTTGAATATACTTCAAATAATCTTCTGTAATGTGGATGAATTCGATTTCTAAAATTACACGGCCATGTTGAGTAGTGGGAATCATGCATCTCTTTACCACTGATTTCCCCTCTTTGTTATACAATTCCAACACCGCCACTAACAAAATCTTAGATTTCAAGCATATTTTATATACGTAAATGAATTAATATTAATTTTTGATTAATTAATATTCATCAACAATAATTTAATAATAATAATACTAATAAGTTAATGTACCTACTGTAATTAGTAATATTGTAAAAAAGAATTAACAAAACATTAACAAAAAGTATGATAAATGGGCATTATTTTAATTCTTTAAAGTGCAAGACGTGCTAGATTTCTAATTACAAAACGCAAGTTCTAATCACAGTTTGTTTGGGTAAATTCTTTTTTATGAAATATTTAATATGTTTCACAAATAAATATTTTTTTATAAATATAGTATTTACAAAAATGAATAATTAACGTTAATGTAGAATAATCACATAAAATTTAAATATACAGAGTGTCCCATTTGAAAAAAGTAAGATTTTCCTGTTCAAAGATTTATACCTTTTGTAACGTGCTAATTTCGTAATTTCGCACCCTGTATAGCTTTTGTGTTATATTGTATAGCTTTTGGGGATTTTCGTATTCTCTCTCCATTTAGTTGCCATTTTGTTCACAGGGAACTGACACTGCGTTTTGATCGTTCGTCAAGCAATTTCTTTAAAAGAATGTTTTAGTGGCATCGCCGTTAAATTAATTTTCCCTTTATGTTGTGATATGGGAATTGCATTTTTGCAGATCGATAATTAATTTTTGGTATGATTTCTAACTTTATTGGTAACCGTAAGGAATTTTCCGCTACTTCTTTTGAAGGTTAGAAGCACGTTCTTGAAGGATTTTATATTTAATCGTCGTTGCCGCATTTGAAAGCGGAATAACTATTTCAGAAGGTCACCTTTCATCGAAGCCCTTTTTTCTTTTTCTTTAATCTTACGTTAACTTCCTACACTACGTTGTATATTTCGGTTGTTAAGAGACCATTACGCTGACTTGGTTGCTGTTGCCTCGTTGGATCACGCTACGTTCAACCTGGTTGGTGGCGTTCCACTTCAGTTTGAAGAACACCCACCTGTATCGTGAGTCACTTACATTGTAGCAACTTTATATAACAGCATTAACGTTTGACAATCCATTATTGTAAATATAAAACATTACTGTATATTTGTATATTATAATTTTATGTGTTAAATGGTTTTTCTCCAGTGTGCGTGTAGCACTGTATCTATTTTATGTATATATTATTTTATCAGTTTACATTGTTAGGAATATTTGCAAGTGAATACGTATGACTTTGCTCCGTAATGGAATGGTTAAATAATTAAAAACTGAGGTTAAGGATTGCACAATGTATATCACAGGTATTCGCGTTAATTTACCGTGCCAGTTACATTTTTGAGTCTTGAAGTTAAGTCAGATTCAGAGTAATTAGTCCCGCTCGCATGAATTCTCACTCCATTTAAATTTATATATGAGAATTAATAACTTACATTTAATTTTTGCCAAGGCTATTATCCTTGATTAAAATATAACCACACTTGATTAATTTGTTTTAATTTGTTTTACCGTGTTTAATTTGCTTAATTGATAATAAAGCTTATATATCTCACTTGAAGACTTATTATTTATATGTGTGGTATTTGGGCGTTATATTTTCAGCTATGGAGGAGCCAATATTGGGAAAAGTCGACCACATTGGTAGTAGTCGCAAATGTGTTGTTCTTTTCAGATTTTGTCGGTAAATACCAGAGCTATTTTAGACGATTCTTGGCGCTCATTACAGAAGACATCTTGTGAGACCCACAACCTCACACTAGTTAGCTGGCAGCCGACAGATTTAACTGCTGTTAAAGGTTGTTACCGTTTCCCAATTAGTGATCCCCACTTTGTGGGTCTGAACACTCTGGTCTATCAGATTGAACACCCTGTGTACTATTCAGTAATAAATTTATGCAGAAACGTGGATTTAGATATGTATAAGCGTCGTGTATTATTATAATCGTTTAAATGTAACTTGCACTATACAAATTTATTTTCTTAAGAAACTTGGATTTTTTTAAAAATAACAGAAAAGCTGAATTTGCTCAGAAACTGTGCAGACTTTCGATATATACATTAGTCAAACATACTTAAAATAAAGTATAGAATCGAAAACAGTAAAAATATACGGGGTGTAAGTTGATAGTAGTCAGAGCAATATGACTCACCCTGTGTATACAAAACTATTATAAAATTAAAATTTGTTTTACACCAACCAACTTTGATATTTAACATTTTTCGTAACAGTTTCCAAGATAAGGTACAGGATCATCTTGCGTGGGCCACCCTGTACGTTTCAAACTGTAATATGTATTTTATGCATACAATAAAATATAATTTACATTTTGATAATTCTAAAATAATAAAATTGTTCAGGAGGCATCGCATCCACTACATCGAGAATCGAAATGCCATTTTTGTTGCTGATTGTAAAGGCCAAAAAATATACGTGTCTTGGTGTTTTGTCGAATGCTCCATAGTTTTTCGCTAAAAGTTTTTAATTTTTTTAAATTTGTGAATAGGCGCGCTAACGCATCCAACAACTATCCAGCGTTGCTGGATGTGTAAGTTGCTTGCTTCGGAACGCATCGCAGGATCGATCCCTGGCCCGGTAACTTTTTTTATTTGTTGTCTTGTATTGTATTCTTTTATTTGTATTGTATATTTTAAGGTGTTAGTTTTGATAAAAATAATTCAATACAATTTAAATGGTATTAGATCTATGGAGAAGACTGTATATTATTTATATTTTATTGAATAATTTGCACTCCTCTTAGAGATATGGATATACAATTATCAAATGTTAAAAACATAATTATTTAATTAGTCAGGAAAGAACATAATACACAAATACAAATAATAGTATTAATAATAATAAAAAACAAATAATAAAAAATACCATTTAAATTATTAAATAATATTTTTTTCCTAAACTAACAAGTTCAAATAAAAAAAGTTACCGAGGCAGAAATCGATCCTGCAACTCACGCGTTACGAAACACGCATCTTACACATCGAGCCACAGAAATGGCAGCGCTGACGCGCCTATTCTATATGCTATATTTTGGAAAAATTGTTACATTTTGAATTATTAATGTTACATTTTATTTATGCTTTACAATTAAATGCTAATATATGTTTAATCGTTTAGTTTTATTTTCAATCAACGGGTATGGTGGCTGCTGTCATACGTTTCTTTTTAGTGAATATCCATTTAAAGTACTTTTTTGTTTGTTTCTTTTTTATTATTAATTATTTCAATTTTTAATTCTTTTTTACTATATTATTTATTACAGTAAATTAGTTTATCAATTGATTAATATTAATTAATCAACAATTAATATTAATTCATTTACGCATGTAAAATATGTTCTGGAATGTAGAATTCCGTGCGTTGCAGTGTTAGAATTTTATAACAAAGATGGGAAATCAGTGGGAAAGAGATGCATGATCCCCACTATTCAACTTTTAAGAGTAAACAAAATTTTGTTGTCAATTTCTATGGCACTTTTTAAACAAAAATACGATAATTTTAATTCAATTCTACTAATATATTTAAAACAATTATTATTCAAGATTTTCTAATCAAAATTTAGTTTTATGATTTTCAGTTGTACCAGAACAGAGTTCCATTACGATTTTTACAATATTAAAAGTTTTTTAATTATTTGCATTTATCTTCGTTTGTAGTACACTGGTGGTTTATAATAAATGGAGTTTAGAATTACACGCGAACCTATTTTAAGTGGTTTTATACCTGATAAAAACTTCTAATTGACCTCTCTATAATTAAGAAAGATGTAGGGGTGTTAAGCTGTAAAGTAAAATACTCTGCATAAAAAACCCGAACATCGGAGGTATTTGGTCATCAACGAAATGACTTTTACTCATTATTATTGGCTTATTAGTAATTAATTATGCATTTAAAAAGGGAAGTCATTTAATTTATCGATATTGAAAGATTTATTTGTATAAACTTTGTTGACCTGTAGGGATGAAACGAGTGGGTTTAGATGTTTTTTCCCAATCTGAACATAGTTTAGAATAATAAGATCTACGTGTATACCAACTTTCAACTTTCTTAGACCATTTTTCAACTTTTTACCCAAAATGGTCATAGATCTTACTTTTCCACAACTTTTCCACTTACAAACCTCTCCTTGTGAGTGACAGTTTTGTTTTATTGGTTTAACTTTTAACCACAAGTCGCATTATTATGTCTTCATCGATGGTAAAAAAGTACTCTCACAGCCTATAAATACACCTTAGAATTAGATTTGGTAAATATAACATTTGTTTAAATATCCTAGAGATTTCGTACATCATAGTCAAGGGAAAAGCAATCTTGGAAAATAGAGCTTTCCACAATCTTCTGCTACTTTTTGTCTTTGGATGATCAGAATCACAATATTTCTTGTTTAGTTCTATGAAAAATAAATAGAAGTTCTTCTAGTAGAAGTTCTACCGCATGCAAAAAAACGGCGGCCATGATGTTCGTAGTCCATGACAATCTGTCGATTCAATTATAAATCAGTTGGTAAAATGTTTTTGTAAAAATATGATCTTCATTACAATTGTGTTCAATTGTATACAGTTTCAAGTGACCACACTAAAACATTAGCTTAATTTTAGTTATCAGACCAAGACCCCTTCCTCCAAACTTGGTAATAATTACTTTCAAAGACTGGCAATTAACTATTTAAAAATAAATATTGACATTTGTCTATCAAAGGTTATCATGTTCACGTACAATAACTAGGAAAGCATCCTCATTCTTAACTTAGTAAACTTACCTCTAAAGGAATGTTCGGAGAATTAAGTTGCCCATCCGCACTTGTAATCGTTAACAATGGTACTTCATTTGCCCAGTTAGATGTTCGACATAACTTATCTATTCGAGCATAAATACCACTTGGACTGCTGTTAAAAATGGGATATAACTTGGTCTAAACAAATGTAAAGAGTTACTTTAAAAGAATTCGGATTTATTGCACAGAAAGTACCATTAATCGAGTGTAGGTGTAGGGATAATGGTACGCCAAGTAAATTTGATCATCTTCATGTGGAAACGTTAAACTGAATGACAACGTTCGATATTGCTTGATATAGTTTTCATCAGTATAATTGCTTCCATAATATATTATTTTGTCGCCAGCTCGTCTCCATCCTAGAAAAAAGCTTATTCTGTAAGGAAATTCTGAATAAAATAAGGATGTTACGATTCTATTTAATTCCGACCTTGCAGGTACAGTTAGAACTCTATAGAACAATAAGTTGTTGAGTCTTGCTAAAACTACCAATAACTACTGCTCTAGAGCCACTGTGATATCTTCTATCGTCTAATATGTTGTGGTAAATATACCTTGATCTTGACTTAGCATTGACCTTAAGCTTGATCTTAAATGTAATTTCATTTATTATAATCTTGGCCCGAGTTTTTTTATTTTTTTAACATTTTATTATCTTTTAATTCTAATCAACGCGAGACACAAGGTTAAAGTTCTACCAAAGTCAGTTTAGTGGTAGCTTAGAATTAGTTACCAGATTTGTAACACCTTATATTCTGAAATTGTTATAAATACTTAAAAGTTTCCAAAAACTATCTGTTTTGAACAAATTGGAGCTTGTAACAAAAAAAAGGTAAACAAAAAGCTCATCTAGTCAGTACGAAAGGATCCATCTATTTGAGACCTATAAGGGCGTCAGCATCAAATATCTAAATAAATAAGATTTTGATTTGAAATTCTATGCACGTTTTGTTAATGGAAAAGTTTTCATGGGTGAAATCGGTGTTTTGGAAATGAGTTTCGCACCACAATGTTTATTTTGGCATAAAATAGATCAATAATATGAATGACACAAAGCTAGTTTAAAGGTATGTGCATCAAAAAATATCTTCGAGATATATGTCAATCGTCAGGTACTATAAATATCTACGTATCGGACTAATTCACTAATCATTTCATAATATAATTTTCAATATATATTTGTTAGCAAATAAGCAACAAAGATACATAAGCAAGAAATCTTACCAGTTCCTTCTAACTTGTAATCCTTAACTGAAAATAGAACCGGTTGCATACCATAATTATACTGACTATTCATTTTCAAAAAGTTAATAATATTAAAAGTGTAAGCCACGTTAGAAACCATATTGGTTAGTTGAAAATAAAACCACTGATGTCCACTGCAGCTGTTTGTATCGGGACACATTAGGAGCTCATATTCAAAGTCTCCCACCTAAAAACAAAAGACTTAATTTGGTAAGAAAAATCAATATCATGTATAGAAATAGTGGTAGTTATCACAAGTGTTAATGGAACACGATAAATAAACACTACTAACAGTAAAGGGTCAACTATATCACAAACAAATCTAGGAGTATCGTATACCAAAAAATTAACCAAAGAATAAGAATGTAATATTTTCTTCTTTGGGGCTCTATTCAACATTGTTCAGGAGGTCAAGATTTTTAAGTGAGCAAAATTTAATAGGATTCCTATCGAACCCAAAATTCTATGCCCTGGTGTATACCTGTTGCATAGGATAATGATAAGGGTAATAACTAATAAGTAACATAATCTTAGACTCCGTAAAAATCCTACCAAATTCGGCATACCTATAAATCGTGACCTCTTGAAAATATTGAATAGGGTTTCAAAGCAATATGTTAATCTGCCTGAGCTCTAGAGGTTTTCGAAGATTTGTATTATTTCTACAACAAAAAAAATATATTTTTACTCCTTGTTTCTTATTCTTTGATATGCAGTTCTCCTAGGTTTGTTTGTGATATGGTTGGGTGTTGTGAGTCAATAAAACTATAACAACATTAAGAATTCTACAACAATTATTTTCTCTTCAATGAATAAACTTTTATAACGCCTACTGAAACATCTAGTATTCAAGTTTAGTAACCATGCTTTGATGGTTGATTTTCATGTTCCAAATGAATCAGAAGTCATAAGTAACATTACATACTCAAAACTACATTGAACACATATTTAAATAGAGGTAGCTACTGCATCTAGCCAAGTAGTGAATTGTGTATTGATAAATCCCCAAGTAGCGATATTACATGAAAATTACGTTAATTTCGCATGCCATAAATTACATCATCAGAATTTCAAGAAAAAAAGGTAAAAGGATATAATTTTCGTGTGCCATACAAATGAAATTTCCATCTTTTTTGCATGCTTTTTCATGCCAAAGTGAAGTGAATATACAAAGATGAACAGAAAAGGATGTATTTATTACATGCCACTTAAGCTACTGTATTTTTTTCTCGTTTTTAAATTAAAAGCAGTTCACCGCAAAGATGCACCATACATCTGTCCTTGAAGATCTAATCATGGATTCCATTTTCAAATAATGTGCAAATAAATATTAGTTCAAATTAATTTATTTAACAAAAACGTATTTACAATACTGATATATTAATTTACAGGATACTGTAACAAGTGTATAGTCGAAAAGAGAACGTGTTCTGTTTTCCACTTAGCACAAAACAAGAACAACTTAGACAAAGAACATTATGAAAAACATAATACACTTCACTCGGGAGGCGCACCGAAACATATTCACTTTTAGCGCGGGCTCACTTGACCGCCCGAACACAGTACTTAAATATTATTAATTTTTTATTAATTAATTTAAAGGAAAAATAATTAAGATAATTAATTGTCACGATACTATTGTCACAGACGAAATTATTCAGAATTAAATAATTCATTATTTTACAAGTTGAATTCCAACTAGCATAAGCGTTCTCCAAGGTTATACACTTTTTCGCAACGTTATACAGAGTTGGTTGATATTAATATCACACACGAATCACCTGCTCCCGACATTCGGAGAAATCGAGATAGGAACACATGCGATTGGCAACTACGTCCAGCTACAACCAAATGCTAGACAAAGAAGTACTGGCAACTTTTGTAACCTTGCCACAAGCAACACATACGAGTACATTAATATGATAATGTAAGGTTAATGCATTCATATTTAAGATCATAAAACTTAATATATTAATTTATACATCAACGACTTCCGCGATATTCATGAGGATACCGTATATAAACAGGCTTGCTTCGAGGCATAATCGTGTGTTTTACTCCCTCCTACCATGATCTCATAGCCAGCCTGGTAAATAACCTTTATATTATTTAATAGTAGGGGTTCAGGAAGCTAGCGTCCAGGAACGCCGCTTCTCTGATTCTCCTACTGCTTAGTTAATAGGAGCCTAGAAGCTGTCGTACTGGGATGTCATTTATCTGGTCTTCCTAAACAGAGTCGTAGTATGTAGTTATTAGGAATGTTTTGACCACCCTAGCGTTAATGTTAGTATGTAAGTTATTTATAAGGTCCGCCCTCATGCTTCTGTAGTTTGTAGTAATCTTGTTACCTAATATATTGTTAAACTGAACCTTGCATTTTATTATATCTCTACTCTTAACTACATCCCTAGTCACGACTACTCCCACGTGACAATATCTTAATATATTAAATTAATATAAATAGTTATTAATAGACACAGGCAACAAACGTGTAACAATACAGTAACAGCAAATAGATAGACAAAGACATTCTTCTGAATTCGTCTTAAATAACGAGAAATATAAATTTTCTTACCTCTTTCCATCGCACTAAAAATGAGACTAAACGTTTTGTCAGTGACACTATGTGTATAGAATCTATAAATTATATCTGTTGTTCAATTATTCACATACTCATCAAAAGCATATGAAGGTTAGGGTAATGACGTAGACATGAAAAAGATGTATTCTTTAAGTACTAATTCTAACGTACGAAAGATATACCGGGCACGTAATTATTACATGCCATTGAGCATCACTTTGAAATATTAATTGTGACATGGAAAACGAATTAGAGCCAAATAATTTTCATATGAATTTCTATTCCAGCGCTACTTGGGTCAGTAATAAATATTAAAAATAAACAGTGTTTTTTAACTATTTTTTACGCTAAAGTCGCTCAATACTGTTATCTATAAAAGGGCACGTTCTTCTAAGATTTTCTACATTCATAAAATATCATCTTTATTCTATACAGCTAATGTTAATGTTTTAATAAACCTGTTGTGTGCAACTAGATTTCTACAATGAATTAAATGTAACTGCGTATCGTTTTACGTTTCCTTACCCGTTTTGCGCTTCTTAGATTTCCGCATTCAAATCTTGACTCAAATTTTAGTGCAGGTACATCTTCTAAATCATCACTAAGGCTATAAGTACATTTACCTTTTAGAAAACAAAATTGACTAATCAAAAAACTTACCTAAAAATCTCTATAAAATCTGCATCTTCTTGGTATAAATAATCTAAGCTGTAGACAATTTTTGAGTTGTAATTGTTTTCAGATATATCTTTTGCACACTTAAGTCTATGAGATAAATATTCACTGAAATAAGTATAATTATTTAGACAATATTGATCAATCTACGATATACAATTAATTATTGTTTGCTGAGGTACCAATTTTCCCACGGCAAATAATAATTGGAATAAGAATATCAGTTGGCCTATTTTTTCTTACAAGGAAACTGTTTTGGTACAACAAACTTTTTTCCTTTTTTTACAGTTTCATATAAATATATGCAATGATGCTGATGTGTGCCACAGAGTCTAAGTATAGACTTAGAGCCATACCTTCTCAAACATAAAAAAGTCTGTAACGACTATTCATTAACCGAAAATCGATTTCAAAAGAAAGTAAGTGTTGGTACTAACCAAACTCCCTTGTTAGATAAAATCTGGCTGCCCATGATCGTTATTACGTACACTGAAAAATTATTTGTTGATGGATTTAAGTAATGTTCGTCTAAATTTGCCTCCAACATCAATTCATCAGGATAAGCCAAACAATTTATAGCTTCAGGCCTATTTACATGCGATTTAATAAGTCTCTGCCAATCGTCTTCTGTAGCTTCTTGAATGTCTTCAACTTTTTCAAAAAGTTCGACTTCCGGGTTGCTGGATCCATCTTCGTTGTTATTCAATAATTCTTTGAAAAACACATTCATTCTGAAATCATTTTGTGTAACTTAATCAGGTAATGTTAATGTTCATTCTAATTTGTTTTACTTTAGCAAAGACTCTGAAGTTCTTCCTTTTGAAGTTGAGTTTGTATTAAATATTTCTATATCCTTATTAAGTATGAGATCATCGCTATCATAATCTGTTTCATCTCCTTCTTGGCTTTCTTCATCACTATCATCATTTTCTTGATCACTTTCTTCTGAAGAACTGTCTTCAACTATTTTTATAACAGAAAAATAACATTGTAACATATTAGAAGAATAATAGCTATTGAAGTATAAATATGCATAAATGAAGAATATGAATATAGGAAGATATAAATAAAAATGTGAATTCTGAAAATTCTGGAAGTATAGAGAAAAAATATTTGCTTAAGTTAATCATATACAGATATTAAGTACAAATAATACTGTAGCACTTGTTTCAACTACAATGCTGCAATATATATTTAAAATATAGTTAAACACTGGAAGTATTCGATATATTACTTTAAAAGGGTGAATATATGATTCTTTGAAGTACTTAAATAGTCATTAAATTAAAAATACTAAAATACTTTAAAGGCGAAGTAAAGTATTTTTACTATTTTACGCTGCAGAGTAAAAGTATCAGAAAGTTAAACATTTGGCTTAAAACACCTTAAACTATTATCTTGCTGTACTTACCAACATCAATATCCTCTGGTAAATGTAAATCCATGTTTAACTGTGTTGATGGGACCACAATTTTGGTAACACAGCGATTTAAAATTGTATAAGCTTTAACTGTCCCCATACGATTACTAAATACGTCCGGCTTTTCATTTTTTGTGAAAAAAGTAAACAATTTATTGAAATATCCTGTTTTTAGTAGGATCTTCAAACCGTGAGCTAAAATGTGCAATTCATATATTGACAATTTACTAAATATATTAAGAGATGCTTACCAGGTTTAGTCATTCTATACAAAGTAGTCATTAAGCTTCGTTTATTTACTGTCTTTTTGCCAGTATAATTAGCTAAATCAAGTATAAGATTAAATATTTTCTCATTACGACTCATACAGTTTAAACCTGAAACTGCAAATAATTCTTAACGGTAATGACAATACTAGATAAGGGGCTAATTCTAACTATAACCATGCTAATGTGAATGTCTTTAGATACTTTACTGCTGCCTATAAACTGTCTGAAGCATTTACATACTGTACCTGTATTCTCTATTAACTACTCAATGGCCAATATGTACCCTGTGCCCATAACTGTGTGTAATATCTATTCTGTGATGATAGACTGTCGTCTAAGATCGCAGGACATTTTCAGCACAACCTTCTTTATGATGTTGTCATCTATTCTAAGCAACTTACTATGTTCTATAGTAGTAGTAGTAGTAGCAGCAACAGCAATAGTAGTAGTAATAGTAGTATAAATGTTAATTGTACTTCTCATTGCCAAACCACTGAAGAAAATACATACTTGTGAGTGGTATAGGGTGGTTATTTTTAACGACAACCACAGCAAAATGTTTATGTGATTGTCGAGACCGACTGCTTAATGTGTCCATGTGGCAGCACGGCGAAGTGTGCTGAAGCTTTGTCGACAAGGAAAATCCTCTCGCCGGTTCGGAGTTGGACTCTACCGCTCGACCACCCACTTCAGGCCAGGCAAATTCGAGTTCTGCCTTCCAAAAACGAGTGGAGTTCTGACAACTTTTTAATCACTTAAGTAGACCTCTGATATGAATAATCTGAGCATCGATTTCCAAGTGGAGCTTCAGTCCTGGAAAAACCTTGAAATTCTCGGACGTTTCCGATTTTTCTCGAAACTATTTTCCTCTGAATGGTTTAATCGGAAAGTCCACTATTACCAAGAATGTAGAGCACCAATACTTTGGAATTTGATCAAGTGATCTTGTAAAAAAGCTACGTCAAGAAATGAAGATTTTTCACACTTTTTGAAAAACACTCATTTCCTCTCTATAAAACGTACAATATTTATAAATCGACCAACTTTAACGCAAAATTTTATAGCACCAAAGTTGTAAAGCATCAAATTATGTTTTCAGAAAGTCTAAGAAAGCGCCAAAAACCCTAACCAGTAAGTAGATATTAGTCTTTATCAATTTTCTGGCAACAGCATGGTTACTGAAAAACATCAATGTTTGGTTTTTCATTCAATGGTTTTTTCCAACATTCAATTTTTTTCTGTTTTTTACCAATATACAAGCTCTCACCTACACGTTGTATGAGTTAGTTGTATATGAGAAACAAAGGATCTCGGCCTTGCAGTTGAAACAACTGCAAGACAGTTGATTTTCGTCTTTAGTTTTGATTGGTCTCCTTTCCTTTTTGGACCAATAGTCATTGCGAAAAGTAATTTTAATGACTCTAGAATGTCATCTTTAACTTTATCCAGAAAAGTGTCTGTAGGGGGATACGTCTACATTTTATAAACTCGTGATCTGATGTCTTCCAGGTTGACAGCGGCTACAGCTTCAACAATTCAGTTGCGTCCCTCTTGTAGGTCTTCCTTCTGGCCTTGTACCAGACGTCCGATAGGATGAAATAGCCTGTGTTTCGAAAGCATATCATGGTTTTTTTGTGCTGATTTACTTTTGCAACGAAGAACAAATCTGTAGCATACTTTCGAACAGTGTTTTCTGTATCGTTTCTATCTTTGCGATGTATCCATTGTAGTTCTTCAAAATGTCCGCGAGTGCGAATTAGCATTCCTCTTCATTTGCTTCCAAATGGTTACAAATAAAGTTCACGCAGGCAGATACCTTATCACTTTTTGGTCGTCCAGCGTTGCTATGTGTTGCAACCTCAGTTTTAAAAAACCTATTCGCACAATTGTAATAGTACCTATCATCTGCAAACACTAAGTTCTTCAATGTGTCTGACTCCAAATATTACTTGAGTTATTATTATTCATCATTCCGTTTTGTAGCTATTTGCATTATCGATGAAAAAGTCTTTATCGTAACTTCACGAACAACATTTCATTTTGCAATCGGATCCTTCACCTCTCTTTTCATGTAATCCTGATGTGATGCGTCTTCTACACAAACTAAACATTTTGTTTTAAACTCAAACTTTTGAACTGGCGATTGAGAACCACGGGGCTCATTTTCCACTGCAACTGGTCTATCATAATGTTCCTTGGAATAAGATTTTCTACACTTCTCATGAACAGCAACAGCTGTGAGGTTCGCCAAAACAACATGTTTACTATCCTTTCTCATCTTACTTTTCTCTATAAACGTTCATATGCCTTTTTCCTTCACTGTAAATGTATTACACAATTACAGGTAATATAACAGCGAAAACAATTCCTATTTCGGTTGACAGGTGGCAGCAGGTCTGTCTCGGACCTTTTCGGTGTATGATTTCTTAGTTAGAGTCGGGGTTTGTACGCTAGGTTTTCGTGGCAAACTCAGATTATTCATATCAGAGGCCTACTTGAGTGATTAAAATAGTTTCCAGAACTCCACCCGTTTTTGGAAGGCCGCTACTTTTTTGGACCTAATTTTACTGGTATATAGCGAAGTATTTTATTTATATTGTTTTCCAGTTTAAGATAAACATATGTTAAGTCGAGTAGCTATTTCTTACAGATGCAAAACGAAAATTAACTTGATTTGTGTTTTTGTAGATATTTTCGAAACAATGGCAACGTCCATGCCTTAAGAATATGCATACTATTAGATTCTTGATTATAGGTATACAGAGTGTCTATTCGAGTATTTTTCTACGGTCAGAATAAGATTCAACCCAATTTCATACAACTGATAAATATGTTTTGCCAGTTTCGGATCGGTCTTATTACACAGTTTGACAGCAATAAAGTATCTGACACTTATGGTATGATACTCGAGTGCTAAACTTACCACTCCTGGACATCAGCTTTAAAATTAGAGCAATTGTATAAATCTTTTGAGTTATTTTACAACAATAGAAAAGACTGTCTAAAAATCGCTTCGATGCCAAAAGATCACTATTCTCTTCTGCACATGCAATAGACATAATTAGATCACATTTTTTCAGCAATTTAACTATACTTACTTTTATAGCATAATACTTTCAATACAGCCAATATGTTGCCTGATAGCTCCTTATTTTTGTGAGAAATACTAAAAAGTTGACCAATAAAGAGAACTGTATTTTCACTAGCTACAGTAATAAATTGTTTACCTACAATTGAAAATAGTTAGAGATTACAGTTTCCCTTGAACAATATAATACAGTTTTACATTTGTTTACTTCATAAATGATGACAATCATGTGCAAAAGTTTGGTGTGCATGTCGGGAAACACTTCGTTGTATTCAATATTCTCACAAAACCTCGCATGTATTGAGTACATGCTTTCTAATAAACTATTGAAATTGCCAAACGAACTTAAGTTTCTCTTGATTGATGTACTATCAACTTCTTTGTTTGTTAAGAGTTTGTAAAGAATTTCTATGGTGTATATGCAAGTCTGTAAATCTTCAGTTTCCTAATGGAAAATGTATATTTGTTATACAGAAATACATATTATGTCAATGAATGATGACAGATTAGTGAGTGTCAGTGCCGTAGTCGATTTTGGTGTATGGTATTGTTACAGTGAGAGTTATTTAGCAATGGCAAACAGTTTAAATGGCAGGATTTTTTGAATAAAGCAAGTATCTGGCACAAATGATCACCAGTCATACTTATACTTATGATACCAAATATCATGAGGCATGATATATTCACATTTAAACCACCTACAGTGCTATTTAGTTACTATGCAATATATGTAAATCGTATAAAATAGCGTGCTGTATAATTGGTTGCCTATATATACAAAATACTTTTACTTCATTACCTTCAAATGAAATGTAGAGTATATTCCACATATTTGCATTTTAATTTAATAGCACTGTATATGCATTGCCATGTAATGTATCCAAGCAGCGATTAAGAAAGCACACTACTTGTAAGTTAAATGCTGTAGACCTACATGTGTATGATGTAATGAAAAAAGTGATAGTTGAAAGAATAGTTTGAAATTGTTATTAGATCCTTACATTATACTGGATCAAATTATACTTTTAAAAGAACTTCATAATGCTCATCGAGCCGACTCAATGCAAGCATTATTTAAAAAAGTAACAAATATAGCTTTTTCCGTAGTATCCCACATTAAACGTACGACTGAGTCATTTCTACCAATTCCAGCAGTTTTACTGACTTGTTCTACCAAGTCATAGTCCGATTTTCTTTATATTCTCATTTGTATTCCACTTCATCTTATTTATATTACATCTACAATCTATTTATGTATATCACTAAACTATAGTATAATCAATAACATAATTCATTAAAGACGCTCGAATTTTGAAAGCACAAAAAACAAAAGATCTCTGGTTAGTTCATACAGTCATAATTGTTTTTATTTACATGTTACTTATAGCATCTGTAAAATTTTGAGGCTTGAATTTTAGTACAAGAGTCAAAGTTTGAGGTTGGAGGTCTTCAAAATATGAGTTGTCAAGAATTAATAGAAATTCACTATAACTATATGAACTCATCAATGACACTGGTTTTGTTTTTCAAGTACCATCTAACCTTCTTTGCTAGCTAAAATATTCTAGAACTAATTGACGTTTGTCATGTACTGGACAAAGCCTGGCAAGTATGCAACGATACATGTCTCTCTCTCTCTTTCCCTAATGTATTGCTATTCGCTATTTCTCGTTTGCTGACACATGGAAATTAAAACCCAAAGCGAAGTTTGGGTTACGCAAAATTGCGTAATTTGATGTTCAGTAATATACTGAACAATATCTCTTTTCATTTTGAAAGTTTAAAAAACTGAAAATCGTAAATTCCTGAAACGTGATTTTCGTTTTGATTTTTTTAACGAAAACCTATAGAGCTAAACATTTTTAACTAAAACATTGTTAGAGCATTTTTTATGAGTTCAAGTGTACCATCCTATTTGTCGTGGCATCTACGTGGACGTAGAAACAACATTCAACTTTGTTTTTCTTATGTACTATAAAACTATAGGCCCTGGATCAAAAATCTTTTTATAAAAAATTCTCTATTGTCTTTGCTTCAATTGCTTCGCAGCATGCATATAATAATTCACCCAGATAAAAAAGTTTCTCGCACAGTGGGAATATGAACCAATTCATGGTGAAGTGATAAGTTTCACTGCTATTTAAAGAAATTAATAAACAATAAACGACAACATAAACGATCATGTGTGTTCTTCAATTTAAAAAACCATCTGATAGCTCAGTTATTTTTGAAGATATGGCGATGTGGAAGTTACAAAGCACGATTTTTAAAAATGTCCAAGTATTGGCATATTTTGAAATAGAAAAGCCCTGTACCGTAGTAAAATGTCGTAAATAGCTGTTTCGTATGTAGAATCGTTTACCTACAAGTCTGATCTGGTTTTACTTTGAAAAAACACATCATTTTTGGTTCATTTTGATCCATTGGGACTATTGTAGGTGATATTTAAAGATGCTTGATGCGGACGACCCGATCTAATCGTTCTAAATAAATAGTTTAATTAATGCCCGTGGCGGAAGCGTCGTACAATACTCAAGTTTGTATCTAACTTCCGTAATATCCATTATACAGTATGAGAAACTTGCTCTATTGCTTTGGCTTCAATTGCATTGCATCATGTATATAACCATTCACCCAATTCAAAAAGATTCTCGAACAATGTAAATATAAATCAATTCATGGTGAAGTGATCTAAATCAATAAACAATATTCGATAACGGAAATGATACTACTGGAAGCGATCATATGTGATCTTCTATTTAAAATAAAATTCAATCCGGTAGCTCGCTTACTTTTCAAGAAATGACGATGTGAAAGTTAAAAACCACAATTTTAAACAATGAACAATTACTGACATTTTTGTGTACAAAATGTCGTAAATAGCCGTTTCGTATGTAGAATTGCTTACTTTATAAAACCTAGAAAGTGTGATCTGGTTCTACGTGAAATTATTTTTCAAATTTTTCATATAATTTTTATATTGTAACGCTAGCGGGAACTACGATACACACTCTGCTGTTACAAACAAGATACTGAGCTCTCGCTCGGTACGGATACGAATTGCGACTTTCTCAGTACAAAAATTCAATAGCGCCGTCTAGATGTCGGCTATACTTTTTGTCACGCTTCTTGGTTAAGCGGTTGCGGCTCTTTAAAATTCTTCACTCAATGACTATATACAGTTTGACAGTCAAGTCTTTATTAAGAATTCCTCCATTCGTCTCTTGCGGCGAACCCTAATTTTTTAATCCATCATTGTAAAAAGTTTTTGGATTTATTTTGTGTGCAGTATTAGCAGATTTAAAACCTTTCTTGATTATTTATCTATTTTATCTATCAGATTTTTTTCTTTACATCCTACCATTGCTCTTTAGGCTAAATCTTCGTTCTACCTATTGTGCTTTTGTTTCTGTATCTGGTATTTGCAGAGATATGCAGAATTATGAAAATAAAAATCTTTATATTTGTTATTGACTGATTTATTTGCGAGCTTTATAAATTGTAACAAAAGCAATTTTGAATTATACCTCCTCATCCATACACTAGCCTTGAAAGAATTTTAGATTTCTTGAAAAAAAAGTTTGTAATCTCATGTAAAACCCTTTGTATTGTATTGCTGATAGCTAGAAGATAATGTATACTATTAGAAAAGAAATGAGAGGTCAGTCAATTTAGCCAACTTTAGAGCCTTATGAAGAACTATAGAATAACCTATTAAAGCCATTTTTCATTCTTGATTTTTGGATTACGAAAGCTATTTTCTAGAAAGTATTGAGCTCCTGTTTTTATGATCCGTTTTTCCGTTATGTAAGTTTCTAGAGTTTCTTTTCAAAAATTGTTAAATTTTCTTGGGTCATTACACATTACAATTACATTTTTAAATTTCTCATTTCTGTTTATCACATACCTATTCTAGAGATATTTATCCTAAAAGTATGATTGACATGTATCTTGTGATGCCTATATGCAAAGAGTCAAGTTGGCCTTCATTTATGTATATGTCGCAGGCAGATAGTCAAATCCATCAAACGTTTGAACTGACAATTGTCTGAAATAGCCTTACTCAATAAACGCATCTATATATTTAAAACACAAGGCTTATTTTTGTTCCAGTTCGTTTGAGAGTTCCAGTGGGCCGATTTACATAATTTTTTTATACTCAAGTTTTCGCTCTGTAGATCAGTCAACATTATTTAATTTTTATATTTTTTAATGTTTATATTTTTAATTTAAATAAATATAAAATGTTTAATTGAAGGCGCACGGATTTGTCATTCACTTGCGGCGCCATCTCACTTTGCACGGTGGTAAGTTTTAGAACTATTCACGATTATAAAAGTTTGTTGCATCCACCACTTGCGGTAAACGGTTGATTTGTTATTAGGTTGCGTAGACAAACCCGCATTACTTGAAAATCATGGAAAGCAAACAAATTGTACAAATATTAGATGATGACTATTGCTTATTTATATAGCTGTGTCATATTATTTGAACAAAACAAATCATCGCGAGATACGTTTGCAAATTATTAAACAAGTTATAAATGACTGGAACTTTTTGATTATTAAAGGTCAATTATTATTTACTAATCTATATATTTAAAACACGGCTCATTTTTGTTCCACTTTGTCTATGAGTTCTACAAGACCGATTTGCTTTATTTTTTTATATTAAAGTTTTAACACTGTAGATTAATCGACACTACTTACTTTTTATCTATACATTTAAAATACAAGGCTTATTTTTGTTCCAGTTAGTTGGAGAGTTTCACTGGGCCGATTTACGTGATTATTTTTTATATTAAAGCTTTCGCTGTGTAGCATCTAGTTTATCGCGATATTTGTTTTTGTATTTCACATAAATATGTGGTAGCAAAAGGCACAAACAAATAAAATAGTAATTAGGTCTTTATAGTAGAAAAGCCTAAAGCTTTACAATTGGTATCATTTTGTTATATTACAGGACTTACAACTAGTCCCGCGGAACCCTAAAATATTGCCACGAAACTCCAGGGTTTCACAGAACCTATTTTGGAAATCAACTTTTTTGACATTTGCCATTTCAATAAGTTACCGCAAATATTTCCATGGAAAGACCAAAAAATAAATTTCCGGGAATTTGCCAACACTATTTTTATATCATGTTTTTGAAATATGTACTAATAGACGTTTTCAAGAACTTTTTAAACAAGATCGATTTTTGATTTTATTCTTATCATTTCGTAAGGTAGAATTTCCGTATGTATGTATATAGAATAAACCGGAGGGATGGGGTAAGCTAGAGATGAAGATATGTGGGAAGAGAGGAGAGTAAGCTGGGAGAGAGGAGTGCCAAGCTTAGAATTTTCAACTGGTTATGTTTGGGTGCGTTTATTTAAATAATCTTCCAAAGACTGTAATCACACAACGAAGGTTGTATATAGGGAAATCCTTCAATGCTTTTGACCGTCATGTCTTGACGAGTTTTCCCTAGTTATACTTTATTTATTGAAGAATATTGTTTGTATAGATTTTCACTACTAGGTTATTTGGACCGGTATCTACTGTTATTGCATAATTGATTTTATTTGTGAATTTCTTTACCTTAGTATGTCGAGGTTTTTGGTCCATCATGCAAGAGTTATCTCTGCATCAAATCTATAGGTACCAAATAGCAACAAATATAAACACTCTATTCCTAATATTCTGTACAGATATTGATGTCATATCCAGTAATTTTCGATTTTTCCTTAAAATCCGTCCAAACTTAATAAACTGATCTCCTTTATTATATTCGTGACTTTTATAACTTCTGTGGAGATAAGTCTCCAACTAATAAATCAGTTATGAAATTTAAATAATTTAGTACTTAATTTATTTCAGAAAAAATTAATTTAAGATTGCACAACAATCAAAGATTATTTCAATTATTAATTTAGCTGTAATAAGCACTTACAATTTAAATCAATTCTTGTTACAAAACTTATCGGTTATAAGTATTGCTTGTTTATTTCAAAGAATTTATTTAAAGTTTATTTCGCCGTCAAATGGCCGAACCCAAATTAATTATGTAGATGTTGCGTCCCGTTTAGTTGTATATAATATTTGAGTATAATAGTTACGCATATTATTAAAAATCAGTAAACTAGCAAGATCGGTATAAATTGAGTTGTAAGATACAATTATGATACTTAATTAATTTCAACCAAATGAACTGACTAACGCGAGAATTCAGCGAATATACGGTTCGTTAGACAGATATAATCAAAATACCGAGTCGATGAATTATAATCATATATACAGTGTATTAATTATACGCACCTACTAATTATTTCAATGCATTAATTATTACACCTCGTCATCGTTCATACATAAGAACAACATAACTACATAGAGATTAATCACGTAACCTGTCACCTTCTCTAAGCTAACGTGCCTTTTAACACACAGCACGTTGTTATAAATGTGAAGAATTCAGAAGCCAACGAAGATCCAGGCTAATGGTCTGAATTAATTAAATAATAATCAATGCAACACTTGAATTGAGGCCAATTCAGGTTATAGGTTCTGAAAAGAATTAAATTATGTTTAAGTTTTAATGCAGTTTTTTCCAACTGGTGTGCCGCGGAACAGTATTATAGGATGGTCAATCCATACGAAATCGACCAAAGATTGTTGCTCGACCACTTTCGATTTTTTTTTGTTTTTTGACTGAATGTTGACGATCTTTTTTACAGAATATCCTAGCCCACGAATAGTTCAATCTGTGAAATTCTTAGAATTTTCCGATTTTTCCTTTTTGAGATACAGGGTGCCAAAAATCCGAAAAATCGTGAATGACGCCATGTTTATACATCTCTAAAACAAAGGAGATTTGATGCCAACCTGTTATTTTTGTAAAACAGGTAGTACTAACATAGAGACATTACAGCAGAAAAGTTAAGTCTGAACTCTTCTTTCTTCATAGTTATTCTTCAACCTACACAGTAAAAAATGCAGTGGTGGTGAAAAACATATTTGGTGTGGTGAAATATCTGAGTGTGAATTTCTACACTCATGTGAATGAAATTAACAACCAAAATTAACACGCAGCAACAATTTTCTTATGAGTGTTATCTTAATTTAAAAAAATGGGTAAAAATAATGTTTTTGGTGTACAAATCATTTGAATTTGGTAAAGATATTCTCGTTAGTGTAAGAGTCATCTTTCAGAAAATGTATTTCACTATTCTAGCATGTTAACAGCAGTAAAGAGTGTTAATGAGATTGCCAACAAAACCGATTTAACCCTCGCGAGTGTCATCCACCGAACATTCATCTCCAACGCGAATAATCACGATTGGACGTGAGACTTTTATTTACTGTTTGTGTTTGAATGTAGTTAGTTGTCTTTGAAAGTCACAATGATTTTTAAGATTCAACTAGCCAATAAAGTAAATATGCTAAAATAGAAGAGGATGCATCTTTCTACGATATTGTGCAATTAGGTAAGATTTTAAAACTATAATTTCCAGTCCTGGTTGTGTCTATTCAGCTCTTTCTTATGTAAGAGTTTTAGCAGCCATGTTGATCCTTTGTAATTTCAATCATCATTATGCATAAATATAAATAATAATGTTTACGTGAATTATGGATAAATAATAGATAAAATTATTTTCAGATTTTTGGTTTACAAAGAACCATTTAAGTGTAAAACCGTTTCTGGTTCCTGCTATGTAGTACCTACATAAGTATATATGTGATGAAGTATATATGTCGGTATAGTAGGTCGGTACTTGGAGACGGCCGAACCAGCGTATAGTAATAAGAAGTACGGACAGTTATTCGTTTTTCATGTACCCAATTTCAATAGCCTTCAAACGCTTTGGCGTGTAGGTTCAGCTAGCAGTAAAAGATGTCGCTGTAAAAGGAGGCAAAATATTAAAAATCATTCGTATAAGCAGAGCAAAATTTTACTTTTAGCTTTAAATAATGACAAATTATAAAAAAGTATTTAATTAATTTAATTATTTAAAAATTATAAATCGCGAAAAAAACATTTCTACGTGCTGAAAATTTAAATTTGCTGAAAACTAAATTGATAGAAAAAAGTAGCGAGAAAAAAGTTACAGCGACATCTTTTACTGCTAGCTGAACCTACACGCCAAAGCCTTTGAAGGCCATTGAAATTGGGTACATGAACATCAAAGACGCCGGTAGCAACTGTCCGTACTTCTTATTACTATACGCTGGCCGAACTCAGCTTAAAAAGATGGCGCACATGTGTTTATAAAACGTGTGATTATTAACATGTGATTACTGACATTGTGATTAGTGACATTAAATGTCGTTTCTATAATTACAGGTAAGGTTTGTAATGTAAATTAGAATGTGTAAATAATTTGAATAAAACTTTAATTACAGAAACTCATAATATCAAATGATAAACACAAACAGTCAACTTTGAACATTTTTACATTGGGTAACAAAATTAAGAATTCATGATTATCAAATAATGAAGGAAAATCATCACAGTATGTATTTACATTGGATTATTTAGATTTAGAATGTATTTATATTTTACATTTTGTTTTAAAATAAAACTAATATTTGTGTGCATTATTTTTTTACTTTTTTCTTTTTGTACACTCCAATAAATGATTGTAACCACTATAATTGGTTCCTTTTCCATTAAAAAAATGTTCCTTACCATTATAAGCAATAATTTTTACACTAAAAGAATGGGAAATTAACACTCAGTTCGTGCATACTTTACACTCAACAAATGTTTTCTCACACAACAATATGGTTGTCATTTTTACACTCAGTGTCCATGACTTTAACCTGCATTGAAGGTTAAAGTTGTTATATATTTTACAACTTTTAAGACCAATGTTATTTACACTCATCAGTGTGGATAAATAGGAACCACTCTGGGTGTTATTTGAGTGTAAAAGTTAACACTCCATTTTTTACTGTGTACTACCTTGTAACCTTTTTTTACTTGCGGTAAAGAAAGGTTACGCACTGGCGTGCGGCAGCTTTTCATCGGTGAGCGGGATACGTGGGTCCACTGAGCATGAAGCAAAAAAAAAAGGGCGCCATCCAGCTTTTTTAATGCACAAGATAACTTGAACAAAATAGGAAAGCGGGAGAACCTATTTCTCTTGGTAAGTATTATTTTTAAACAACTATTACTTAAACAATTTAGCATAAATTATCTTTTATTTTTTTTAGGTACGGTGGTGTTATTCCTCAACAATAAGAAGCACAAATTTTAAATGCATTTATTAAAAGTAACACATACAGAAAAAAATAGATGTAGAGCAAAATAAAGAAATAAAAAAAACAATGTGAACGTGGATATGTAAATAAATCTAATTACTCAGATATAGTACTATTTCTGTTACATATTGTAATCCTCTAAAATGAATTAATAAATCTATTAAAAAATATGCAAAAATTTAATTAAACCTTTTCTTTAATTCAAACAATATAAATTTAATAAAAATTTGAAAATTGATACCGACGATTTATCAAAACGTAGCATTTATAAATTGACACAAATAAAATGCAATAAAAATTTAAGTTATCACTAGAAAGCAATATCTGAAAAATTTTATGTATAAAATTATTATTACTCTATAGATTCGTAAACCTTAATATAAATTATTATCTTTAACTATAATTAGATAAATGTAAGATTTATGAAATTATTAACTTGATTCGAAGAATCAATTAAGGCAATTTTTAAAAAATATAAAAAATACCAACAAAAGAAAATGTCCACTGCTATTGATGGTTAGTTTGATGTAATCCTACGGTGGTTGATACCGACTGCGGATACAGTATAGCCTCGAAAATTGGCTACTGAACCTATTCAACGTATGATAACATCTCAGAGACGGCTGCACAATTTGGTGCATATGGGTAGGCGTAATGTTACAGGGTAGCCTAGGTTCCCTAAAATCGTAGTTGAATAATAGAAAAAATTCAAACAAGATTTGGAAAAAGATTGAATAGACTGCAAAAAAAGTACCTTTATAAGGGAAATCTTCATCAACGAAATTCCTCAGCAACAATCAAAGGCCAAACAAAATAGTTATGGATATTCGTCACGAAGAAATTTATTTTCAATAAGATGCTCATTAAAAGAGTTTCTAATGAAGACGCTTGGTCAAAAACGTGACCAAAAACCAATCCTCCTAAGAGAGGTCTTTCCAACACGCACAACAGAGAGCGAATCCTGCTCTCGAAAAATCAAACGCGCAAGGCCGTCATTCCCACCAAGGAACATTGATAACGATATCCAAATTTGAATAAGAAAATCCATTAAACAATAATATTCAAAAGGAAATTATTAATAATTAAAATAAACTCAGGGAAATTCCAAAAATAATTAGTAGATGTCGCTTAAATGTGTCTTTAATGCAGTAACAGGAACATTGAGGCACCGATCAATCCTTTCTTGATTTCGTGAGAACACTTTTATGTATTCTTTGCATTTTTTGTTTGTATTAAAAAAGTATATTGAGAACTACGCTTCACCGCTGGTTTCAACGAAAAATTCGTAAACTTATTTTGTTAAATCACAAAAATCATCTACCACACGTTACAAACTGATTTGTTATTCACTTCTAAGTCAATTGCCTCGTGGAAATCTAGATGTCGCCTACTCTGTGATTTTCGCGAAAATCTATGTAAATCTAAAAATGGCTACTTTTTTATTTAACTTCCCAGTAGGTAACAATCTAAAGCTGTGTATGGTGATTTTGTAAAAATAATAATGGTAATAACACTTCCATTAATAATACTGAAGTATTACAGGTATAATTATACAGGTCCGTAATTATTCGAAATTATATGAAGATAATTGGTATTATGCTATATTATTGGTATTGCTCAGCATAATAATTTATTTAACATTTAAGGACACCCAACAGGAATTAATAATTCACAGTATTGTTGGTATTATTAGGTACTACCACAGATATTACGTATTATTTAGGTATTACGTGGTAATATGGTATTATGTCCAAAATACTACCGGTATTCCTGTTTTGGTGTTAAGATGTACAAAATTTGGACTCGTGAACCATCCCTCGCCTACTATCATCTATATACTTTGCGTTATAGTGTCCGCCCTCCCTAATGTCCTTGCGCCCTGATGTCCCTCGCCGTAACAGCTGCGTCCTTGACGCCGCGCCCTAGTGGCCGCGTATCCTAAGAACCCTATCACCTATCACAACCTTTTTTTAACCCGTGTCTAAAGAATTTGCTATTGTGCTTTGTAATGTTTGTTATAGAATCAAAAATTACTTATGTCTACTATCCATTTTTTTTCTCGAGTCCTCTGACTTTGAAAGCGTATTGCTCGGGAACTACTGAACCGAATTAAATAATTTAAAAAGGAGCAAATAGTAAATTCATTTCTAGATACTACAGTAAAATATTATATTTGTAACTGGTATATTTTTGTTTTTATCGTACGATACGCAATAAAAGGTACCCATTTTTAGGGACAATTTCATTGAAAGTAAGTTTACTAATTTTTTTCTCAGAAAGGATATGGCGTATATCTATGAGATTTTTGTATAGGTTAGAAAGAAACCTTGCGGTTATCATGCAATTAATTTTTAGACAAAAAAGCGTTTTATTTAAGATTAATGTGAAAAAATAGCAAACTATGCGTTCTTGTTTATTAATAGAGATAGCGTCAAATTTTTTTTGCTAGATCAACACTTTTCATGTGTAGACATTATTGTTTTTAAAAAAATGTTCCTAATTTTAATAATAAAAATGCGGAAACAAAAAACGATTTTTGATGACAAGCGGTTTCGACAAAAAAAGGTTTTTTTGTTATTGCACTTTTATTGTTAAAATTCGGAACATTTTTTTAAAGAAACTAATGTCTACATATGAAAAGTGTCAATGTAGCGAAAAAAATTGGACGCTATCTCCATTAATAAACAATAACGCATAGTTTGCTATTTTTTCATATATATCTTAAATAAAACACCTTTTTGTCCGAAAATTAATAGGATAGCAACCGCAAGGTTTCTTTCTAACCCCTACAAAAATCTCATAGATATATGAGATATACTTTCCGAGAAAAAAAAATATTTAACTCACTCTCAATGAAATTGTCCCTAAAAATGGGTACCTTTTATTATGTATCGTCCGATAAAAATAAAATATACCAGTTAGAAATATGATACTTTACTGTTACATTTGCTATTTGCTCGTTGTTAAAATATTTAATTTGGTTCAGTAGTTTTTGAGCAATACGATATCAAAGTCAGAGGACTCTAGAAAAACAATGGATAGTAGTTGTTTGTTAAGACTAGTCAATTCCGATGGCTAAGTTCTAATTTTATACATTCAATTTGTTGCAATTTGAATAAATTCGTCTTGTGACCCCTGAAATTCCTTACAAAATAAATGCATCCACTTGTTCTACAATATATTTTTGTTAAATAAACAGTGAAATGCAATTAAGTTAGCGTGCCAAAGTTGTTTATGGATCATGGAGAAAGATACAAGCATTTTGATATGTTTTGGTACATTTTAAAGAGTTTAAATTAAAATTATTATTCAATAATTTGTAAATGTAGGCAAATACACATTTTTTATATGACGTGTTGAGTTTTGTAATATTTATTTACATATTATTTTTGAAGTGACCAAACTTTATAATCTGACATTTTTTATTTGATTCTATGTTCTCTATAATTTAGTACCTAACAGGTGTGTAGTATTTATTTGATA
The DNA here is from genome assembly GCA_929113105.1 of Agrypnus murinus. Taxonomy (NCBI): domain Eukaryota; kingdom Metazoa; phylum Arthropoda; class Insecta; order Coleoptera; family Elateridae; genus Agrypnus; species Agrypnus murinus. Next base: position 92,755,516 of record OV816023.1, read on the forward strand.
CGATTAATGATTGTCTTTTTATGTTTCGTTACATCTAATTACACTGTGGTACTTCGTTAACGAATATTTAAATACCCAAAACAAACTTTTGTTTATCGATGATGCAACAAGATTTATTATCATTTTCTATTGTTTTGACCTAGGGGCTAGACAGATTAGACAGTATTTTAGTGTCACAAGTTTTTAAATGAAACACTTGAAGTTTGGTAAAACTTATGGTATTGGTATCTATGTCATAGATACTGGTGATGTATTCTTGTAAAGATCCAAAGCAAGAACATTAGTCTTGTACAGTCACAATTATATCATAATATTATTGGACGCTGTGCAATCATATTTATTAGTGCCTTATTTAGAATTATACGACCGTTCTTAACATAATGGCCAAGACAGATGTTTTCACTCTATTCCATTACTTTACGAGAAAATATAATTTCACATTACGTAAGATCCAAATTTATTAATTCTTTTAATGTTTCTAGTGGGCACTACAAATTTTAGAAAATTTGATAAATGTAATAACTACAACAGACGACTGTTTTAAAACACGTGCAATTGTTGGCTTAGGTCCAGATCAGTTAAACGGTGGTTGCATTTAATATTTTTCTTTTGGGAATAAGTAACAGGCAATTAATCGCCTAGGCTAAAATTAATCTTAGGTGTCAAGTATTGACCTATACCTTGAAAGGTCGCATTTAACACCAGGTCATGACAAACATCATGCGCGTTTTAGACATACGGAAACAAAAGCCAACTAGATTGATAGCCAAATCCGGCTATGCACAATTGGTACTCTTTCGAAAATATTTAATTTTTTATTTACCGACAGAAAAGTCACGATGTATTTTTAAAACTTTTATACAAACATTCATTTATATTGTTAGTTTGAAAGCAATGTTTTGTTTTAAATACTCGATGATTTTTGGGCTAACCTTCGTCAAGAACCCAATAAATATTTTTTATTTTTAAAAACCAGGTTTTTGTATTTGTGTCAATTTTCAAATCCTCTTCAGTTTACCCAACACTTGTCTTTTATCTTATTTTTAGGTTTTCTTCTATTTGAGTACTTTTATTTTTAGAACAGCATTATGTCAACTCCACAGATTTGTACTATAATTTAGGGAAAAAGTGCATTTTGTATTTCAGATTTCATACCTCATTTTACATTTCCTTCTAGCATAAAACTTAATTTAAATTTTGAATTTCAATGATCTTTTAGAATTCGGTGATGTACACCTAACAAAATTTTCCACCTAAGAATTTAAGCCAATTATGGTACAAAATCAATTGCGATCGTTCCAGCAAAATCTTTGATTATTATTAGAATTCGAACTCAATTTTTGAAGTAGAATGAGGAAAAGAAAACATTTATTTTAATTTATATCCGCCCAAACTAGTTTGGGCGGAGTAACATTAGACAACAAAAAATTACTTTTTTAAATCGTCTGTAACTTTTTGTTCGCAAAATTTATTAATTATGTCATTACGGAGTCATTATTATGTCATTATGTTATTACAGAGATTGTAAAATGATTCTATTGACAGAATTGCAACAGCAGTAATTTAGTCTTTCTTCCGATACAGTAGTGTTTTGTTACAAACATAAAAATTACTTACAATTAAAGTTTTTAAATCTACTAATAATATGAAAATCACATCATCATCAACATAGTCTATGAGACACCATTCTTGGGTAAAGGCCTCATCTAGCCTCCAGGGCTAAATCTTATAACATAGCCTTTTTAATTTGAGAAGGGACTATTCTTAAGCCACGCTGAGGCCAACATAATAAGATTTTCTATGAACGTAGATAGTATTTGACAGACCACTTATAGGGCTTTGAGGGTATTGAATTTACTTTACAACACTATTACCACTGCGCTATAGGTTAATTCCGCTATAAAGACTGTTGGTACCATAACATAAATGGTCAACAGTCACCATATACATAGGTAGTACATAATTGGTACAGTCTGTATACATCATTATTTTTTCTAATGATGTATATGTTATGGGCAATGTAATTAATGATTGCCTAGTCTCACAATAATAACAATTGCTAATGGCCCTATTACCTGGCCAAGAACCCAGGCTCCAGAAGTTAAACTAACGTAAAACTTCAAACTAACAGTAACCTAACCTAATTATGAATTGAGCGGCCTTAATTATTAATGCACAACCGCAAACCGCACATGAGATTAGGTTACTGTTAGTTTGAAGTTTTACGTTATGAGACTGGACGACCATTAATATTAACATATACATTCGGGTGGGCATCAGACCACACTATGCCTACCCATAAAACTGGTCCTAGTTAACCTATCCCAGGCTTGTCTGGGTAATGGTGCTTTAGTAAAAAAGTTTATGTTCCCCGCCTAGGCTCCCAGGTTAAATGTGTGGGAGAGATACACGTAAGTGTACTGGACGAATACTCATACACGTTGCGGAGGAAGCTCTGCTAACATGAGAACGGGTGTGGGTGGTATTGATTCTTACCTGGGACAAAGCCATACGTGGTCGCCGCGAGGAACCCGCTGTATGGCTAAATCCCAAGGAGGAGAATCGAAGTGAGGTTTATCTCGGCTCTGGAGAGTACAACAGGGCTGAATGGGAAACCGCATGCCACCAGGTATTGTTGTTCATACCTTCTACCTTAAAGGGAGTTGATGCGAAAACGGGGTAACATAGCCTCTCACTCTCAAGACAACTTCACCCGAAAGGGTACGTACCGGGGGTCTATAACGTATAGACTTGTAAACGAAGCGCTGTCGAGAGCACACCAAGCCTGTAATCTGAAAGACCGGAGTGGGAAACCACAAAGGTCGAACAATAATCCCCAACTAAGCTTTGGGAATTATACTCACAACACACTAGGGTGGGTGGAGCAGACCGCACGGTACCTGCCCAATGAACTTGTCCCAGTAAACCTATCCCAGGCTTGTCTGGGTAACGGTGCTCTAGTAAAAAAGCCTAGGTTCCCAGGACTAAATGTGCGGTATAGAAACACGCAAGTGTTTTCGACGAATACTCATAAACGTTGCGGAGGAAGCTCTGCTAACATGAGGACCGGTGTGGGTGGATTTGATTCTTACCTGGGACAAGGCCACACATGGTCACCGCGAGGAACCCGCTGTGTGGCTAAATCCTAAGGAGGAAAACCGAAGTGAGGTTTATCCCGGCCCTGCACAAGTATAACAGGATCAAATGGGAAACTGCATGCCTCCAGGTATTGTGGTTCAATTAGAACCTCTACCTTAAAGGGAGTTGATGCGATGATGCGTTGATGGGTATCATAGCCTCTCACTCTCAAGACAACTTCACCCAAAAAGGGTACATACCGGGGGTCTATAACGTTTAGACTTGTAAACGAAGCGCTGTCTAGGGCATACCAAGCCTATAATCTGGAAGACTGGAGTGGGAAACCACAAAGGCCAAAAAATGATCCCCAATTAAAATTGGGGATATATACTCACAACACACTAGGGTAGGTGGTAGACCACACGACACGTCTGTCTGTGCAACGGTGCTCAACTAAAACAAGTCTAGGTTCCCCGCCTAGACCCCCAGGTCAAATGTGTGGTAGAGATACACGTAAGTGTTCTCGACGAATACTCATAAACGTTGCAGAGGAAGCTCTGCTAACATGAGAACCGGTGTGGGTGGATTTGACTCTCGCCTGGGAAAAGGTCTCTCAAGGAGCAATATGAGTATCCCGCTGTCTGACTGAATCTCAAGGAGGAGAATCGAAGTGAGGTTTATCCCGGGACAGAGGGGTAAATCTGGACCAATGGGAAATTGCATGTCACCAGGTATTGTGGTTCAATAAGAACCTCTACCTTAAAGAGAGTTGAAGCGAAAAAGGGTATCATAGCCTCTCACTCTCAAGACAACTTCACCTGATAAGGGTACATACCGGGAGTCTATATCGTATAGACTTGCAAACGAAGCTCTGTCGAAGGCCCACCAAGCCTATAATATGGTAGATCGGGGTGGCAAAACCGCTTAAAAACCAAGTCCTGCCACATTTGAGGTTGGATTCGATCTGGCATGTGGTCCCCAACTCTTAAGGTTGGGGGAAAGTCCAAAGCTGGACGAGGTACCATCTCTCGAGATGGTGCCGACGGGTGAGCACGTTTATCGCTCCGGTACTAATCTGGAGAGCTAGTAGAGGATGGATAGTAACCTTGCTCCCACCAGTGAGTTACTGGTAGCATTGTTTAGCAATTGCGCGCTAATTGAGCGTATCTCAATTCGAATCCCCTAGGAGACCGTAAAACAGAGAGAGTTTGGACATTCGGACTTAATTGGCCGAATGTTCAAACGGAAAAATAGCAGCACCGCCACTTTCAGCCTCACAACTCTTATATAAGTTACGGGGGTCTATCAAAATATGTTAAAAAATAAAATTTTTCTTATGTTTGAATATCAGATTCAAACTCGATATGTGAACGTAAAATGTCATTAGAAACATTTTTTCTTAATAAGATTTTTTCATATTTTAACAAATACCGTCATTTTTCGTCGAGTTTCTTTTAAAAAGCGATTTTGACAGATACATAATGTCACCTATCAACTTTGACATGGCGTATTTCAAGTATTTTTGTAGGCAGAAGTGATTGCACCACAAAGTTTTTTTTCCAATCATAATATTAAAAAATTGATCCAACTTTATTGCAGACACTGTATAGATACAAAGAAATGTCTGAAACTAGATGATACTCAAAAAGGCATAGATAACAAACTCACAGTTTAATACTCAAATATCATTATAAAAGAACAGAGGGGAATCATTTAAACAGGGCAGGGTAGGAGGCAATTGGTCACCTTACGTTAGATTTTTTTTTAAATTATTTAATTGAGTAGTACTACTAAAGAAAAATGTTCCACGAGCTAGTTATTGACTTTGCTAAAATGAAGACAAGAAGTTACCCTTGCTACATTAGTGGTTCTTGGAAAAAATCTTGCCCCATCCAGACAAAAATTGAAGTGGCGTATCTGCTATAAAATAATTTAGACAGAATGTCAGTGAATCGGGCAATAATAAGAACAATATCCTATAAATTGACTCATACCATTGACTTATACCATGAAACGTATTAAAGAAAAAATATTTCTACTTTTTATGCCCCAATTTTATCTTTACAAGAAAATTATCATTGGTACATAGCTTTTACTTAAATCAAAAAGAGAGTTCATCCAAAGCCCTAAGATTGGACCTATTACCAAGACATTCAATATTAATCCTGGCCCACTAACTAGATCTCTAATTCTTAATTTTTAAATTGCAATTTCGGTCGGCGTATTAAATTGGTAGGATGGATGATTATCCAGGAACTAAGCAGACTGGATTAGATTTCTAAGGATTCCAAATTAGAAATTCTACAAATACACTAAGCTATTACAAATGCAATGTGATGTGTTTTCCTCTCGAAAACATAAATTAAATCTTTCATACCAAATTGGTAAATAACTTAAGTAGTAACTTAAGTACTTGGAAAGTAACTTAAAAAACTAATTAACCTGTTTTTGCTTACTGCCTATATCAAGTCTTCATTTTCAAAGTTTGCACTGGTAAGCTACTACATAAAAGTCTTCTATTCCAAATTAACAGTTTTGAAGTTATTATTGTCAGACGCAGTGAATATCATTTACAGATTAGTAGGTTTTTAGAGATTCTAATCTCCAAACCATTAAAGTTTGGACTACTTCTTGATGCACGGGGTTTTTTCTAAACGGTGATTGATTCATTTTATGAAATAAAGTTCATATAAACATATGACCCCAAAGACTTCATTTTATAGATACATACAGTTTAAAGATTTTATACAGCTATCGTTTTCTTATAATAATAACGAAAAAAGGCTTGTTTTTCAAACTCGCGGTAATCAATAGGCTCGGTCCTCAATTTGTAAAAAGTCTTGGTGTGTCAAAGATGAGGTTCACATGGTACATTACTTTTTCCAAATTGTTTTTCCTATGGATGGAATCAATTTGTTTTGATAGAACTCTATAGTAGTATTAATCACCCATGAAAATACCGTTGGTATATTTCGCAACATAACATCAGTTTAGGTGATATTCTCATTTTAAGATTTTTTTTCAATGGATCAAGTTAATATCGTAATCTTAATTTTGAATTTTTTAAATTTAATGGAAAATTTTAAAATAATACTTAGGAAGTGTAAGATTGTTCGTCCATCCAAATATAAAATAAATTCCTTTGTGGAATTGACTGGAAAGGGTAATATTCCTAGCATCAGAACTATCACATTGTATTACCTATGGTGTGTTCCCCATGCAACACCCCGTATTAGTGGAGGTATAATTTAATAGGAATAATTAATTTTAGATTTAAATAATAAATATCCTCAAACTAAAAGCATCATTGTGGGCTGCAGAAGGGTAATTCTTTAATCTGCAATTTTACAGATTAAAATGTTAAAGATAATTTAGAAGGAATAATTACTTAATAATATTTTAATTTGCGCAGAATATATGTATATTTGCTAGATCTTTAAAAATAATTTATTAGAAGTTTCTATGTAGTTAATGTTCTAAAAATAGTAAATTTAGAAATAGCGATTGACTTGACATTAATGAAGAAATCTTTATCGGGTGTATATTAAAGTCATTTTATTTATTTTTAGATTGCACAATTGAACAGAAACTGCGTTTGAAATATTAGCTCCATAGTATTCTAAAATCTAAAAAGTAACAAATATATTTGCAATAAAATTAATATTCTTGGAAATAAAAACCATACGATCTAAGTGATACTTCATTCTAAATTAAACCTTAATTAATAGTAAGTGATTAACGCTCCTCAATAAATCCTTTAAATGCTCTTTGTGCTTTATTCTACTCCCAGTTTTGCTTTATCTATTTCCTTCAAGATTTTCATTCATAACTTTCTTCTACATTCTTTTTGTGTCTGAACATTCAAAAGGTAGCTTGCTAATAAAGAGCGGTTTTGACATAGTGATATAAGTTTATGGGCTAAATTTAGTTTATACCGGCTTTTTAGAAAAGCACTTTATACATATACAATTGTTCCATCGAGAGGGTTTCCAACATTGACCAGATATATCCCAGATAGTCTTCTCCAAAGGCCGTAGCTACAGTTGGACACAAGCTTCATTCGGGAATCTCGTTTCAGTATTAGCTTTATCATTTTTATTTAACAGCAGGTTACAGACATTCCGCAGTCTTGGGCAGAATTCCAAAATGTATTTACGTAGGCACCTGTCATTAGTCTTAATCCCCACGTTCGTTCCAAGAGGAAGTGATTGAGACACGCCCAATCAGCGCGCAGTTACACAGCAAATTCTACTAGTACACAATAGTGGGACCGAGGTTGCCTACTAACTCCCCATGCTAATACCGAAGCTATAAACGTGCTCAGCCGTCGGAGTCCATCCCAAGGGACGAACCTCTTGGCCACCGGGACTACTTTTACAATGTGGGACTGCACTGCCCGATCGAATCCAACCTAAGATGTGGCGGGACTTGGTTTTGTATGGTTTTGCCACCCCGATATCCCAGTTATTGGCCTGACAGTGTGTCCCTGACAGAGCTTCGTTTTGAGTCTACCAAAGTAGAGTCCCGGTATGTACCCGTTAAGGTGAAGTCGTTTTGAGCGTGAAACACTATACATTCGCATCAACGCCCCTTAAGCATAGTGCTCTATACCAGCGGTTCCCAAACTTTGTCGTTCGCGGACCACCAACCGATGTAGCATTTTTTTGCGGACCGGTAAGGTGAAAATTAAAGAAAAGATTCCGCAAAATAAATAAACTTTTACATTGTACAAGAACAATCTGAAATAAATAAATATCCATTTTTTATAATAACAAAACTCGGTTCTCACACCTCATTCGCTTCCTGTATACGAAACCGGGAACGACCAAAACGGGGATCGGCTCGAAGTTGGCGGATACTATCAGAGAGGCCGGAGTTTTTTTTAAGGTGCCAGAACGGCAAATGGGGCGGCGTTGAAAACCATAAACGGTTCCAGACACATCGGTAGGTCCATCGTTCAAAACCATAAAGAGACATCTCGACAGAGAACAGAGATATAACTGAAAACGTTGGCGAATGGTTTTCGGTAACGACAACCAAAAACGGGGGCGGCCCCAAGGTCGAGAATGGGCTCAAACTACGCGAGAGACGATTTTATAAGACCTCCAAAAGTGGTTTGCAGTTAGTTGAGTCAGATTAGGCTGATGGCGGCAATAGGATACTAATGCATGCTCGACACCTCGAACGCTGCCTGGCCGACTTGCAATTTAATTTAATAGCGCTGTAGAATTAATACAGCGTATCGCAAATTAGGCAGCACCCTATCTTTTTATTTTGTATCGAATTTGAACCAAATGTTCCTCAACGATAGAACACATTATGCTCTACGTGTAACCAAAAACCATTAGCCCAAAATAAATGGAAAAAATCAAAAAATCATATTATCTATAATAGTTGAGAATTGCCCAAAAAGCATAAATTCAAAATTTCATTAAAAACAAAAATTTAAAATTTTTTTAAATTCAGTAAATTGTTCTCAGAAGCCGACCATGGATTTTCATGAAAAATGAAAACATGAAAAAATAATTAACAAATCATCTGTCAAATTGTGTTTTTCAAGTTGTGTGCTATTAAAATGTTGCTTTTGAATAAATAAAATCCATGGCCAACTTCTGAGAACATTGATTTTAAATTTACTGTACTTAAAAAAATGTGTTTAATGAAATTTTGGATTTAAGCTTTTTGGATAATCTGAACAACTTTTTTTAGTAAGATTCTCCGATAAAAAACTGCCTAATATGATTTTTTGATTTTCTTCCGTTTAATTTTGTGGGGGGAATGGTTTTTTGGTCACAAGTAGAGTATAATGTGTTCTATCTTTGAGAAAAATTTGGTTTAAATCAATAAAAAATAAAAAAGATATAAGGGTGGTCCGCCTAATTTGCGACACGCTATATATGCAATAGTAACTGAATCACTAAAGTTTTGCTATCTACGTATATGTATCGGTATCTACGAGGATGTATCAGAAAATAACAAGATTGGTGCTGTAGCTTCTTTCAAAGGTAGAATCTTATAACACAGAAAATGAGACATGAAAGCCTTATCTTTAATGTACTTTCCCTCAAGTAGGCTTTGGTTTAACTTTTGACGTTTATTACAAATTAATTATTGAATTGTCAGTGTTTTGCGTACCCATCGAAAAAATGGAAGTGGAGCAAAGATATGCGATAAAATTTTGTGTTCGGTTGGGTAAAACACCAACTGAAACTTTTGAAATGATTAAAAGTGCATATCCAGATAATAGTTTATCACGATGTAGAGTGTTTGTGTGGCATAAGAAGTTGAAAGACGGTTGTGAATCAGTTGAAGATGAACCTCGTCCCGGTCGACCACAAACTGCGCGAACTGACACAAAAATTGCAGAAATTAACGACTTGATACAAAATGAATTTCTGACATTGTTAATTTGTCTTAAGGTTCCACTCAAAAAATTATTCATGAAGATTTAGGGTACCGGAAGGTCGCGGCAAGATGGATTCCAAAAGTGATGCACGATGAACAAAAAGCGAATCGAGTGACAGTTTGTCAGCAGTGGAAAAGGCAACTGCAACGTAATCCACAATTTTTAAATACTGTGGTTACATGTGGCGAAAGTTGGTTTTATCATTACGATCCTGAATTGAAGTCTCAAAGTATACAATGGAAGCATAAACGCAGCCCAAGACAGCAGAAGGCCAAAACTGTTAAAAGCGCTGGTAAAGTGATGCACCTGTTTTTGTTTTGATAAATGTGGCATTATTTACGATCACATTGTACTTAGAGGACATACAGCAACTGGGGAGTACTATTCTAATGTACTTCGAGGACCCTTAAAGGCAAAATTAAAGAAAAAACGGCCGCTTTATCAAGACTTTGGTTGGACGCTGCATCACGATAATGCTCCGGCTCACAGATCAGCGATTTGTCAACGAACAATTGAAGAATTAGGGGTAGAAATTATGGTTCACCCCCCTACTCTCCCGACCTTGCTCCATGTGACTTCCATTTATTTCCTGAAGTCAAAAAAGAATTGAGAAGTCGAAGATTTGAGTCGGATTTAGAGCTCAACAACGCTGTGATGGGTATGCTAAACAGACTATCAAAAAATGGTTTCTCAGAAGTTTATGACAAGTGGATAAAGCGATGGGATAAGGGTATTGAACAGAATGGAGAGTACTTTGAAGGATAGTTGTTGAAGTTTTTTAAATAAATGTTTCATTGTTATACTATAGCACCAGTCTCGTTATTTCCTGATACATCGTCGTACTATCTAATGAGCGTATCCATCGAACAGCGTATTCAGAAGCTTCCCATATTTGTCTTTTCCACTAAACTTGCATTTTGGGCATTCCTCAATTGCATGTGCCACAGTTTGTGCAGTTGCTGTTCCCATTTGCTGAAATAGACTTTACATCTAGCTTGTGTTGTATGCGACTTGAGTTCATTTTTTTCCGATGGAGATTGAATCCTGGGGGCTGCTTGGTTTGATATAAACGAGTGCGCTAAGATGCTTCTCGACGGTGGCATTACTCTACCCACTTGACGGATAAGTCAAAACCTTTCAGTCGGTTTTGGTTCAGTTGTAACCAGATATTTGGAATTTTTGCCTTGTTCTCGGGGGGGTTACTTAAATATTATTTAGTGCATTAGTAATTTATTTTTATCTGTAGTTCTTTAGTTCTTAGCCACTCATTTTGTAGAGAAATATACTTTTCTCCAACCGCACGAATATGACACTATAACATCAAATTATTTTGTATAAAAAGTAGACCATTTAGGAACTGTTACTCGTTACCATAGCAATTGTACAAAACGTCTGGCTGCCAGACTCCGCTAACGCGTCGTCCGGCAACTTTCTTATTCGTCCCAAAAACATGCATTTTTTGTACTCATGAAACAAATAACTATAGTGTCCCTGATGCTATCCTCATTGTTTCCGTGAGGTGAACGGCTACTTTTTTGTGCCATTACTGACATGATTTTATTGGTTAAACGTAGTTTTACTAATTCATTGCACACTTCATTATTTTCCTTCATTCTTTTTGACCATCGTATATATATATATATATATATATATATATATATATATATATATATATATATATATATATATATATATATATTGGTTTAATCGACGTTGTCGGACCCGCTATATGGTAGGGTCGTTAGTGGACCCGCATTTTTTGATTTTTGAAATGTGTATATTTTACATAATATTGATCTATTTCTGATAAGCAATATTTAAGATCCTCGAGGGGTAAAAATATATGAAAAAAAAATATTGGTGATATTTGACAGTCGTTCTTGAACCCGATACATATTACAGTGTTTACAGACCCATTTGTATAATTTTAAGCAAGCCTACCTACGCTACCGAACCCAGCAACGTTGCCGAATGTATCAGAGATAAAATTACGACTGACGTAATGATTTCGGGATGCTAAGCACATAAGTGATCTTTATTTTTGTTGATTTGTTCGTAAATTCCATAAATAACCTTCAACGCAGAAAAATTAACGTTTTCCGTAAAACGATGTAACTCTGAAAATTATTATTAACGTGAGAAAATAGCATTGAGCCTCTTTTGTTCTAAAATACATAAGGTTTATGAAAATAATTGTTTTTTAATAATTTGTTTTTAAATCATTTATTTTAACATGATTATTTTTGTTTACAAGAATACAATTAAAAGTTTCGAAGACACGTCATGTATATGTGTTTTGAAAAAATAAATGTTATAGCCGATATTACTATTATTATTGGGGTTAGTCATATGGTAATTCTCGTATTGGCAAGATACATTTTAGGGGTATACCCTGTACTAATAAATCTTTTTAGTGAACCTAAAACGTACAGGGTACTTCAGGGTTTTTGGATCTCTCTTACTTCGTTCTTTATATTGATATTCGTATCGAGTAATTTTTTTCTTGAATGGTTTTTGTTTTGGAATTCTAAGTTCACGACTTAATTCCACGCCTGCTTTAAAATGTAGCTAAATATTTAACAGTAAATGGGACTTCACCCATTTTACATGTAGGATATCTCGAGCAGACGATGCCAATTCCTGAGGGTCAATGCCTTTGATCAAAATTGGCCATTAAGCACAACATATCTATGTTCAAAAATGAAATGTTACAAAGCTATACACCTTCAAAATAAAAAAGTCAAAAATGCAATTTGGATAAAGTTTTGTGTTCAAGGACAGTTGTTATTAGAACATACATTAGTGTTATTTTGTGCTTGTGATAGCTGTAGCGTACCCGCTACCGCTAGATACGGAATTCTGTGATAGTGATATGTTTAATGAATACACCATTGAATGCAAAATTTAATTCTTCACAAAACAGGTATACTTGACCCAAGTCGAATAGTGACAAGTCGAATAATGCTCTATAAAATGCAGAAAGAAAATAAAGGTAAAACGTCATGCAGTATGACGTACAAACGAAGTAAGAAAGATTTCAAAACAAGGTGAAATGCCCTATACATTTTGGTTTCTATAAAATAATTTTCCAGTACAGGGTATTTTCCTAAAGATATTCTTTTTACTGCAAAATTATCATAATATTACAACCAACAATAACAACAACATCGCTTCATGAATTTGGCAGAAGTGATGCTAAGGTTGCACTGCGAACTCAACATTTTTTTTTCTTAGCTAAGTACTTGATGACGAATACAAGATCGCAATAAGTTATGTTCTGAAGTTGCTCCGTCAAATGTATTGGTAGAAATTGTTGGTCTACATACTCAACTTTCGTATAAATTGCATGTGTGATAGTATTCATCAATAGGAACAAAAAACTCTTTTTGTTTTTACGCAAATCAAAAAAAACTTGCTAAAAATGTCAACTTTTGGAAACTGCTGGAAATTATAGTCAAAACAAACTGCGACATCACCTAGCAGCAGTCGCGTCAATGTATCAGATAGGCACATTCAGCTCCAAGTGTGATTCTTAGACCAGTGACCTGCTACCCACTTTTCAAAAACCATTCTTTTTTCGGTTATTATGAAAGATAGATACTAATGATTTTCAGCTGTTTTGTTGCATTTTATGTGTACTACCACCTATTCAGAGGATACGAATCTTAAGTGAAACATCCTGTATGATATATATTCATGCGCCAATTAAATAAGCTTTATTTTATCTAACCCACTTAACAACCAGTCCATAAACCTATCAGTTTTTGAAAATAAAATGACAAAATCCATCTGGGGGCGTGGTTTAATATTGATATTTTACAAAGTTCAGGATATTATCTACTCGTAAACATGAACAAATCAAGCATAAAGTCATTTTCAAGTTTAGCTGACCAAAATACACTAAATTTGATTAGTTTAACCTAGATTAATAAAATAGCAGTTTCTATTTTTACTGTGCGTTTGTACAGTTACAAGAAAATTATGGAATGTTCGATCCCGATGAGTACTGTGATCCAGTGATAAATATGTATGTGTGAGTGTAGTATCCAATAACAAGGTAGTATAACAAGGAGTCAGAAAATAATTCAGAAACCAACTAATTCAAGCATTCATTCTCTCATCTTAACAGTAAAAGAATACAGATTTCATTAACCACAAACAGTCTTTCAAACAAACAAACACAGAAGATATTACATGTGGTGAGCGCCGACTTTAATTGAACACGCAACAATCTGTCAAGAAACTTACTCTTGCAAGCATACCATTCGAGATACCAGGATCCTATTTATGAAGCAGATGTCGAGAAATCAATTAGCATAATTCCAGTAGAGGATCAATACTCTCAGCACCACCACTACCAGTAGATGGAGCAGTTCCATCGCTGAAGTCATAATCTATCTGAAGTCACGGTTGTATAAAGTTTTTTTCTGTTCTAAATTTGTCTGCCATCAAAACAGACTATCTACAGCATTTAAAGAAAGTATTTCAACGCCTATATCATTACGGTTTACTATCAAATTAAAAAAAACAATCTTTGAAGCCAAAGAACTAACTTGTCTCGACCATACAGTGAACAGTGATGGAGTTACACCGCAAATCTGAAAAGGAGAAGCTATTCATAACTTTCCAATCCTTAGAATGCAACAAGAATTATGCCATTTTGTTCGCATAGATTGTCGATTTAAACCTGAGCTAAACCTATTTATTCCAGAAAAAGTTTCAGAACCCTACAAGAAGCCCACACAACAGTGTGTCGCAAAACGTATAATTACAAATCGGTTGTTGTGAACTTCAATAAACGGTAGTACCAAAAATTCGTTACTTCGTGTGATCGGGAACACAGGGAATACATAGCAGATAAGCTCGGATGCAGCCCATTACAAATCCTTCTTATCTTTTTTTGTGCCGTTTATGTATAGAACGTTCGCAATTACTTTTTGTTACCTGTTAGACATATTTGTGTACATACATTTACTATTTTCCTTTTATGTTGCATATACGATTATTATCCAACCAACAACCTACAAGTCCAACAGAATCCTCATACGTTCCTCTTAGGTTAAGTTTTGTAGTTTTTAGTTATTTACATTTTGCAACGAGCCCTAAAATTAAGAATCTGCTGTCTTAATTTTAACCGTTTTCAATTATCTCATTCGATTCTCACGTTATTCTTATTAGCTCATTTCTATAGGTTAAGTTCTTATCATTGTAACGAACATTAACATGTTCCATTAACATTAACATGAGCCCTGTACTAACTTTAATCAATTGTAAAAGCAGCCAACGAAAAAAAACAGGTTTTTTACGTATCTATCAAGTTGCTTTACAATCACAACCTCATCTTTTGTGTACATTCACTAGTTCTTTCCAATCCTGTCCTCAAGCAAACTGATGGAGACTTTTTCTGCTTGAAAAGTTCTAAAAAACAAGGGAGCAATAAATGTAATGATCACCGTTGCCTTGGATACTTTGTAGTATCCAAGGAAACGAATGTAAACGAGGGATCAGAAAATAATTCAGAAACCAAATAGTTCAAGCATTCATTCTCTTATCTTAACAGGAAAAGAATAAAGCTTTAATTATCCACAAACAATCCTTCAAACAAACATACAAAGAAGATATTACAGTACTTTTATACTAAAAAATTTAATCATTTCTTGAAATTTATCGTTTAATTACTACGGAAAATGATATATGTACTTTTCCACCTTATTTGGAAACCATCCACTTTCCCCAGAAATTAACTTTTCCGTATTATGTTGCGTTGTCTCACTTGTTCGAAAATCCTGTTAACCTTACTCTAATCATTTATATAAAAAATGAATTCAGTTATGAAGTCCTACTTAAAGATACCATTGATATGAACACATGGATTGTAGGCATTAATATATGCTTTCAATCATACAAATATAACTTTATAAATTTATATCACTCTCCAAACTCTAGTGATGCTCAATTTCTAATGAAACTTGAAAGTTTGTTTGATGTATATGCTAGTAGATCAGAGACCTTACTAATTATCGGAGACTTTAATATTGACCTATTAAAGGATTCATATTAGGAAAATAGACTGAGAACTTTAATTAAAAATAATGGACTACATCAGATTATCGACCAACCTACAAGAATCACTAAGGACAGTGCTACACTCATAGATCTTTCTGTATCTAATGAAAAAACCATTGATGCCCAGGTACACCATGTTCCAAAAATAACCGATCACTCAATAATAACTGTAAATGCAAAAGTGAAAGAAAAATATGAAGAATATACAATACAACACAGAGACATGAGCAACTTCAATGAAATGCAATTTCAATTAGATCTAATGAATCAACCATGGAATCCGGACTGTACAAACACCAATCAACTAGCAGAAATATTAGTTAAAACCATAATGGACACACTAAACAGGCATGCTCCAACTGTTAAAAAAACCATTAAATGTCAGTGGAGTTGTAAGCGTTGGTGGACCCCAGAAATAGCCTTGGAAATTGAAGAAAGGGACAGATTATTTAAAAGAGCAATCTTTACACAAGAAGAAAGTGATATGAATAGGTATAGACAACAAAGAAATGGAATTGTTAGTTTGATCAGGAACCACAAGAGAAATTATTACCAAGAAAAAATAGATGATATGAAAAATAACTCAACAGAAATGTGTAAAACAGTTAAAGAATTAATTAAAGGAGGCCATAACAGACAAAAAAGGAAGGTATTATTTTTGACAATGAGTTAGAAAAAAGGAAATTCATATTGCAGAAAAATTCAATATTTACTTTATTAACAGCATAGAACAAATTATTACATTAACAAATTTAACCCAAATTGAAACTGATTTAAGCCACATTAATGTACATCAATGCACGTTCGACTAATTTCTACCAATAGAGTTTTTGGAGTTAAAAAAAATTATAAACAATTTACCTAATAAGAATAGTAGTGTCGATCGTATTACAGTAAAGATTCTTAAATTAGCTTTCAATGTAATAGGACAGAGATTTTTGCATCTAATTCAAATGAGTCTAGAAAGTGGATCCTTCCCAGAAACCTTGAAGACATCCCATATTATCGCCATTGAGAAGATAACCAACACTAACAAATGTGAAGAATACAGACCGATCAACATGGTGCCAACTTATGAAGAATTATTAGAGACCGTCGTAAATATCCAGTTTCGTGACTACATTGAAGTGAACAAACTGTTAATAGTACATATTCAGCTAAAAAACTACCTTTAGCGTTCCACAAGGAACTGTATTAGGCCCTGATTTATTTGTACTATACATAAATGATATTGTTAATGTAATTAAAAAATGTAACATTCAATTATTTGCAGATGACACTTTAATATATTTTATAGGAGATGATGTTGAAAAAGTAATAAATATCATCAATGATGAATTAGTAAATGTATATAACTGGTTACGTAAAAATAGTCTTTCTTTAAATGTAAATAAAACAAAATTCATGATAATAAAAAATAAGTTTAACGAAATTGATACATCTAGTCATGTGGGAATACAAATTAATAGTCAAAAAATAGAACAAGTTTATGAGTGGAAGTACTTAGGTGTAATAATAGATTGTCACTTAACATTTTCTAGTCATTCAAACTATGTTATTAGTAAAGTTGCAAAAATAGTAAATTTCATGGGTAGATTAAGCCAAAATCTTAGCAAGTGGTCTAAATTATTACTATATAAAACAATAATACTTCCCCATTTTAATTATTGTGCTAGTATACTTTACCTCCTAAATAATACTGAAATTAACAATCTTCAAAAAAAAAAGAAAATTGTGCGTTAAGAATAATATTAAAATGTAGTAGGTATACTATCATAAGAAGAATGTAGCAAGTTACATCTTTGTTAAAAGTGTCAAGCAAAATATATTTTATAATACAATGATAATAATATTTAAAATAAAAAACTTAATATATCCAGAGCACATTTTAAATGAATTACTATTCGTAGAAGATGTTCATGATCATAATACTAGAAGTAGAAATAATTTTTATGTTCATACAGTAACAACAAATATAGGACAAAATAATCTGTTTCATAAAGGTTTAGTTGAATATAATTCACTTCCAGCTAATGTAAAAAACTGTACATCTTTAACATTATTTAAGAAACAATGTAAAAAATATGTAATAAATTACATTAATATTTAAGAAATTATAATGTATTATGAAAGAAATCGCATACGAGCTGATGTAATTCTTACGTCACTTTTCTCCATCATATATTAAATGCGAGCTATTATAGCCAAACGTTTATAAAACAAAGCTTAACATATGCGTCATGGCAATGTTGCCAGATCCAGGGCCTAGGAAGTCTGTAGAACATAGTGGGTTTGATAGCGTCTTGTATAAAAATATACGATATACACTTGAGAAAGGCGCGACGCCCCCTATAGTTCATTGTGATGAACTCATATATATATATATATATATATATATATATATATATATATATATATATATATATATATATATATATATATATATATATATATATATATATATATTAAATAATATTTTGAATGCAAATTCATATAGAAAAATTTATCGACTCTGCTGGGATTCGAACCCAGGACCCTCCACTGTCTAGGTGGTATCTCTACCAACTGAGCTACAGAGTACGACTACCAGCATAGCGAGAAATCTTCCATATGAATTAGATATTATAGCAGACATACAAGGTAACTAGATATTTTTTTTGAACATTATTAATGAAGATCAGCAAGTCGCATGACAACAACATCAATATTCAAAGTATCTAGATTATTTTGAATCATTCCGAAAGGAAATTAATTATATATAAATTGTCATGTGACTTGCTGATCTTCATTAATAATGTTCAAAAAAATATCTAGTTACCTTGTATGTCTGCTATAATATCTAATTCCTATGGAAGATTTCTCGCTATGCTGGTAGTCGTACTCTGTAGCTCAGTTGGTAGAGATACCACCTAGACAGTGGAGGGTCCTGGGTTCGAATCCCAGCAGAGTCGATAAATTTTTCTATATGAATTTGCATTCAAAATATTATTTAATGTAAAATCATTATTCAACTTAACAAAAATTAATATCATCTAAAATTTATATATAATTAATTTCCTTTCGGAATGATTCAAAATAATCTAGATACTTTGAATATTGATGTTGTTGTCATGCGACTTGCTGATCTTCATTAATAATGTTCAAAAAAAAATATCTAGTTACCTTGTATGTCTGCTATAATATCTAATTCATATGGAAGATTTCTCGCTATGCTGGTAGTCGTACTCTGTAGCTCAGTTGGTAGAGATACCACCTAGACAGTGGAGGGTCCTGGGTTCGAATCCCAGCAGAGTCGATAAATTTTTCTATATGAATTTGCATTCAAAATATTATTTAATGTAAAATCATTATTCAACTTAACAAAAATTAATATCATCTAAAATTTATATATATATATATATATATATATATATATATATATATATATATATATATATATATATATATATATATATATATATATATATATATATTTATATAAATTTGGGCATTTTCTTTCAGTTTGCAGTGTTTTTAATTCCTTTACTACTTGATAGGCAATGGAAGGGGAAGGCTTTTTTATTTTTTCTGGTGTCCATCCCCAAGACGATATTACAATGTATTGGAGATGGTGGGGATCTATTTGATAACCGACCGAACTGTCAAACAAAATATATAGCTATATGTGTTAATCACTTCACATAAAGCAGTGAATTTCCGCGTGTTGGTGGTGAATCTCGTCAGCTTTGCTCATATACATATGTATAACGAAGGCTTATTCATTCTTATGCATCCTTATGAACACCAAATTATAGAAACAAAATGTCTTTCTTTGGTGGTCTCTTGTTAAATTCACTGAATAAGAAATCGAGCACTTTAGTGAATACAGTGACGAACGGTGGGGGGGGGGAGCTAAACTAATTCTGCCCGAACTGGCCAGGTTTCTTTTAGACTATGACAAGGCTGTATTTTTTGCCTTCTGTGTATTATGAAAAACTCTGTCTTTTTATCTCCATCTCGTTAACCCTATTCTATACAATATGTGCAAATTAATATCTTGGCCATAGCCATGCCGAAACAGGTATCGGCTTGATTCGCAAGCTTGACAGATTTTTCGGCTCCAGGATCGATGAAGAGGTATGACCTTAAGGTGTTAGTGGCTATAATGAAATAGAAGAGAAAAATAATACTTTGGACTAAATTAATATAAAGATAATTAATATCTTGGAAACTTGGACAAAGTAAACTTTCGAATGATCGCTGAATCGTTTGTTTACTTGTCATTTAACGTGACGTTGTGATAGACGTTAGTGAGTGTCCATCATAAAATGCCCTAATTCGTATTTTGCTGGCGAAAAAGCAATAGCAGTGATTGTAATATTTCAAATTGTTACCAACACCTGACTGTATCCAATGAAGGCTTATTTAATACCGCAAAAGTGAACGCGTTTATACCTAATACGTGCTTCAATTTAATATTCCAATTGCAAGTAATGAAATCATTGCATAATATAATACCAAAAAAGAAATTATAAACTCATCTAAAAAGAATAATGGAATGAAAAGCAACGAGGCAAGTTCTTGCTTTATTTCCCATTATTTATCAACATTGGAATGTTGGTTATTTATAAAAAACAGAGTAGGTAGTATTCTCATTGAAATCAAGGTCAATACAAAATCAATTACTGGGAGCAATAAACGATAATTTATAAATAGTTTCAAATAAAATCATAAAATGCGTTATAATTATAACATTTTAAATTCTAATATTTGGGTGTAAGCGCATCATTGCATAGGCCTTAAGCCTTCTTATTTAAAAATTCTCTGAAAGACTACGCGATAGTCTAATGGGAAAATCACTTTCTATTAAAATTCTTTAAAATTCGTAGTGGATGAAAGTCTACATTGTCCGTCCTTCAACTTTAGTATTTAGTTTTTGGTATGGATAAAACTACCTGAAATATAACATGGTGTATGTTTGCATTTTGGACCTAAACTTGATTATATAATAGGTATTATGTCCCCATCAATATTTAAATGGACCATTTTGTCGTGTCTCAACTCGTTCGGTCACCAGAGGAATATTTCATGTTAAGACATGTTTTTGAATCACTTTCCTTTCATCTGAAACTTCTAAAGCCACCTCTCCTAACGAAAACTTTAATGTTTAAATGAGGTCTTTTTAACAACTTATATCCCTCGTCCTCCAGAATGCATCAAAATTACCAAACACAGGTTTGGTATCACTGAAGTTCATGAACGTCAATTCAAATATGGTTGGGTTGTAGGAAAGTCGGAAAGAATATAGTAGTTAACTATATTTCTGAGATAACAAAAGTTGCAATAAATTTTAATAAGCATCCAATACCATAGACACGTGGACTTTTTTATGTTGGGATAAACTGGATACGATTTAAGACATACACAGATTCGTAGGTGAAGCGTCAAATAATTGTGCATCTTAAACACTTTCAAATGGAGTTTCGATTTAAGTAAAGTCAATTTAATTTACTATTACTAGTATTTCTACCTAATAGGGAAGGAATCATATTAAGCCACTAGTATTAAATATATGCATGATCATATCACGTCTATGTAGTTCTTAAATGTGTACGATCTACGATAGTACTCGCGCTAGACTTACGTAAGTAAGCAATTTGGCCTGAATATGGCAATGCATGCTGAAGTAACGTGGAAAAAGATATAGCGTTTGAAACTTGCAACATAAGGAACATCATTTTAAAGTAGGGAATTTAAAAAGTTTTACACCTTTGATGCTTTCATTTCTAATGCAAAGCTATTAATACTAAGTGGGTATTATGCGCAATGCAGTCGGTCAACTCTTGAGCCATTCTATTGTTTATCAGCACAGATTTCAGAATTAATGCAGGATACCGTGAAGTTTGGATCTACAGTGACTATTTTCGTTAGTTTTTCCAATTTTGTAATAGTATCCCAGATAGCATACATGCTTACTTGCATTTGGATTGATATACGCTTATAAGCGTATATCAATCCAAATGCAAGTTTCACATAAGCTTCTATGCTATCTGGGATGTATTTCCGTCGAGAATTTAAGGTAAAAAGTTTACACTAACAATATTTGACATCATTTTAGCGTCATAATGCATGTTAATTGAAAACTTTAGCCTAAATTATTCCTAATCATCTTACTAAGCCATGTCTTATTTTTTCCTTATTGCCTGTAGGCTCTGAATTTGTATCTCTGAATTTGTTCAATTTTTTCCTTGCATAGATACATATGAATTAACATTAAATTAATTTTTACAGATTTTTTAATGAAAAATGGCCGAAATAGAAATGTAGAAAAATTTCGATTTTGATGGGATTGTAATTACACGGTAGAAAAGTAGAGCCTGCTACCTTTCTATTGTGCAATGTCTTTGCAGATTTCTTGATACAAAAAAATAAGCAAGTTATGACAAGCTTAATTAGATGATGTAGAGTGTCGGGTAGCAGAATTTGCAAAAAATCGAGATTTTCAAAAACTTCTACCTCGGCTATTTTTAATCCAAAAAATCTGAAGCAAGGAAAGAATTTGAACAAAATCTGAGACATTGAAGCACATGGTTCTAGTAGATTTGGCATAAAATTAGCCTGTGGTAACAGCTTCTAAATGTGATTTCTAAAAAAGAATATTTATTTGCTATACAGTTCATTAGAAAGCACCTAATAACATCCAGAGTTTCGGAAAACAAAAATTTTCGTAATTATATCATGTCAATAAACATACATCAAGCGTCTGCCGCATGGAATCTCAGTATACAGGTATCCTTCAATTCTATCTCTTGCCAAGGCTTATTAGTGTTAAATATCATTCTTACTGCAAAGAAATTTTATAAATATACGCGTCTCGGAAGTTTGCAAAAACATACAACAAATTATTATTGATAAAAATTAGATCAAGATTCAAATATATTAATACGAACTGTTTTCGATAAACAGAAAACAGAGTAAAGGTTTAGTTAAAAATTAATTTCATTGGTGCTCTTAAATAAGGAAAAGTGTCAAAAATGCGAAGCCGCTTTTTCTATCATTCTATTTCTCTATTATTAATTCCCAAAAATTATTTCAAAGATATTCGTAAGAAATTGCTTTTGTTGAATTTATTGAAGCGGATGTAATTATTTATATATATTTTAGCAATATCTTCATGATCACCCTGTATGTTACAATACTGGCGGTGTTTATTACGATAGTTACAATTTCATTAAGTGGTTGCCAACAGAATCTACAAAAAAATCTTGTTTGTAGACAAGAGTTACGCAACATAGTTTGTAATATGTTTTATATAATATACAGGGTGTTTATTTTAATCATTTTTAAAGGCTGTTTTAATTTTTTCTTTACTTCTTCTGTTTAAAAGTACATATTATTATTGATAAAATTATGATGATTTAGTACAAACCGAATAAAAAAAATAAAAATTCATTTTAGGATAAATAAAATATTACAAAAAGAAAAGCCTGCCTAATAAAACAATTTTGTTATTTTGTCTGTACTTGACTGTGATATCTCATGATCTATCATAAGTTGTTCGTAAAACAAAAAAGCAACTGAAGGAAGATATAAGAATTTAAGTTTAAATAAATATTAACTTTTTAAATTATTGATTTAATTAGAAGTAGATCTAGAAAACTGAAACTCTCTAAAAACTAAAAACTGAAAGCTGTTGTAAGTCCGAAGGTTCTTGTGTTCTATTTTTCTAAATTATGTAAAAAATGTTTACGTATGAATATGTCAAAGGAAGTAAAAGTGGCAATATTTCAATTTCAAAAATATTAGAGCCAAACTTGTAAATTGAAAATAGATTTTCAACAAGTCTGTTTTTTTCATTTCAAACTATTCTGCAATTCTAACAAAAGAAAGTAATATTTTCTGCCAAAATTTATGTGTGCCAAAAATTAAGATTTATTCTAAGCGACGAAAGATAAGATCACATATGTGCTTATAATGAATCTAGCTTGCTGATTAGTTGAAAGTTAGAAAGTCGATTTGTTAACTAAATTTATAGAAATATTGTTAGAGAAATGCCGATTAAAAATGACTTACCCCAATTATTTGGATCAATTGAACTGGCAAGATATTATGGTTGCAGATATAACGAATAGGGTACAATTCTTGTTGGTTATCTATAAAAATCTCTAATCAAAAGTTGTTAAAATTTTATAAATAAAAATATATTACCTGATATTGTTGTCTCACTAGAACACAATAACAAAAACAGTTTGTACATTGTTTTTGAGTTTTCTAATTTTTCATCATCATCAATACATTTACGTTTTTCAAATATTCTCTCTATTTCATTACAACTTTCTTTTATATACTTATTATCTAGATCAAATAAGAAGTTAATTTCAATATAGTTTGTTATGGAATAATAAATGTTGTATTTAAACACAATGTAATAAATTTATTTTTGTATATATGAATTAAATTAGTTTTTGATAGGTTGATGTAGTATATATATTTCAGAACACAAATATATAGATACAGTCATTTTAATTTTTTTTAATATATATATATGTATTAGTATTGACTAATTTGCAAATAAATTATTTTAGAAAATTCAATTTTTACTTTAGATCTATATATTTATCCCTAAATTATATGGCACTATAAAAAGACTGATAATATAGAAGAAAAGCATAGGTAATATAGATATAAATGCAGGGGCTTTTAGATGAATGGCTAACAGTTGGCGATAGAATGTTTTGACGTGAAACTACATTTTTAAAGTTTGATATTAGTTTTTAAACTGGTTTATTTAAGAAAAAAGTTAAATGAATAAATTAAAATATGCAAAACAAAACAAACATTGCTCTTGAGAATCATACAAACAAGCGTTTGCTAATAGACTACATCTAAACATGATGCCGAAGAAATTTGAATGATAAGTGATCAAGGTACATGCAAACACAATTATAGTGTGTAAAAATTGGTACATTACTCTTTTCAGAAAAATCGAATTCGACTATTTCCGACATGGTGATACACGTTTCTTGAAAATCGTGTATTCTTCAACAAGTTGTTCAAACGATACTAAAACAAATACCGGGAAGCTAAAGCGCGCTGAATTGAATTGGCAGTCTCTCTCCAAGTTCATACTAAAATAGTAATTATGTTAACCGTGCCATCTGGTGAATAGCACTGTTAAAGATACACGGAAGAAACGCTTAAGATTTATTTCGGGAAAGAACAAAAATATGTGGATTGTTATACAAACAAAAAGAATATATATATATACCGTCCTGGAAAATGCTAGCTATGTAAAAACATAATCTTTTCAAAAATAGTCAAATTTTTTACTATTCAAAATAGAAGTGTTAAAAACATTTAATAGAACAATACTTTTATTCTTAGTTTTATGGTTTGGAATCCGACTGTTTTACACCACTCCAGTTCTTGTAAAAAATATATATGAATGTGAAGTAGCCGAAATAGTTAAAAATAGACTTACCTAATAATTTAAATCTCCTACTAACTACATTTCTGACATAGCTAAGTAATTTTACTTAACTCCAGAAAAGAAAGTGCTATTATTAGATTATGCATTATTGTCATTTATGATGGCAGTACGTCATATACATATCGTCGGTGTAATTCTAATACCTCGTAACCCCCAAATCTCAATTTTTCAGGAGAACAAGAAAATGTCACCAAATGTAAAACAAAACTTTTTTAAATGGTTTGAATTCCTGAAATTTTGTTAATTAAATTTAAAGAGACAAATAATAATAATAATAATAATAATAATTACTACAACCCATAACCTTAACCAAGGCCCCAGAAGCTATAAGCTTGTGCGGGAGGGAGGGGGCGATTATTATTATTATGTAGGCCCAATGTGCGGCTGCAGCCGACTTATAGATGGAACAGCGCAAATCCCACATTTGTGTTACAGCTAAGGGAAACTGCAGAAAACCTTAACCAGATCTGCCAGCGCCGGGAGTCGAACCCGGGCCGCTTGGGTGAAAGTCCGGCACGCCAGACATTACACTACCAAGGCTGTTATGTATTATAATGTTATGTATTATGTTTATGTATTGTAATGTATTAATTTATCGCGCGATTAAGCATGCATACATTATTAAAAAGTGGATTATCCCAAAAACTGTACCAGGTTGGGATACGAGGTATTTTTTAAATCGCTATAGAATAAAACTGGAAGCCCTGTGGTTTACAGGTCCGTTAATTTAGCCCCCCCTCCCAGTTCGTAGATTTCCACCAAAACCTAGCACTAGGATCCTCTTACCTAGCACCGGCTAGCACCCAAATTTTAAAGCTAGCACCAACAACGTTCCAGAGATATTTAAGGATGAATTCGGGGGAAGGGGGCTAAGTTAACTCCAGCCCCGCCAATTTGTTCTATACCTTTCAAAACCTAACACTAGGTAGTCCATAGCTAGCACTAGCTAGCACCCATGTTAGAAAGCTAGCACCACAATAGGGGTGGAAATATAAGGGTCCAAAGTTTGACAGCTAGCCCCCCTCAGTGACTTTTTGAAAATTAAAAGTAGATGAATCAAATGCTTATAGCTAGCACTAGCGAGCACCTAAGTTTTAAAGCCGGCACTAATGCCATTCGCGAGTTATTTAAGGGTGAATTCGGGGAGGCTAATTTAACGCGAGCACCGCCAATTTGTTCAATCCCTTTCAAAACCTAGCACTAGATAGCCTATAGCTAGCACTAGCTAGCACCCAAATTAGAAAGCTAGCACCACAATAGGGGTGGAATAATAAGAGTTCAAAGTTTGACACCTAGCCCCCCCCCGTGATCTTTTATACATTGTAAGTAGATGAACCAAATGCTTGTAGCTAGCACTGGCTAGCACCTAATCTCTAAAGCCGACATTCCTACCATTAAAAAGATATTTCGGGGTAAAATTTGAGGAGGTGGCAAGTTAGCACCTGTGCTACCAATTTAATCTGTCGCGTTAAAAACCTAACACTAGTTGCCTGTAAGTAGCACTAACTACAGTCAGCACCCGTATTGGAAAGCAAACACTACAACAAGGGTAAAAATATAATGATTGGCAGTTTGACAATTAGCATCGGTTTAGATCGTAAATAGTTCAATCGAATGTGCGACACTATAGGTATTGACCTAGTATTTAATTTTCAGAAATTACACCAAAACCGTTTATAAGTTATCTGGATTTAAATTAGAACTGGAGCTCTAGGTAATACAGGTTTTGAACGACTCTGCATAACATTCCCATCTTCTCTTCTCAAACGGTTTAAAAAAGATAGATAATGGTGAAGTGCGGTAAACACGAATTAAGCACACGATGTTATACGAGGAGCTTTCCATAATTTATCTATCTGGGTATGAAAGTAAGTAACGATCGTTTTCAAACAGATTTCTGCGCATTGAGACATGTCTTGAGATAACCCATGTGCAGTCCCAGTTTAGTCCGATTTTAACATTCAAAGAGACGGCACGTCAAACGAGTCTAGTAATAAATTCATTGATTTGGAATACCGTTCCGTCATAAAATTGAAAGAAGGAAGCAAGCCGAAGTAGAGCATGGAACACATGGCTGCAGTTTATGGAGCAACTTTATTTTCAGCCAGTTTTGGTACAGGTAATTTTGGATTTACTAAATCGGCGTGGGATCGTTGACGTCATTGTCATAACCTACCAAGATCAGCCGCGGCATACCACTGTTTCTCAAACATACTGTAGATGACCTATTCCTACATGATTAATTCATCTCGAAACGCGATAACGCGGTTTTGTTTGCAGCTGGTTCCCGGTCTATAAATGTCTGTGCTATTTGTCCGTTGTGCATACGGGCGGGAAATCGAAGTAAACTCCATAACCGCGTCACTTACTTATGTGAGTTCTAACTGCCAGTTCTAACTGGTGGAAACGAGGTTGTGATCCCCCTGAACTAGCTTTCCAGGTTAATACCGCAGCTATTAACGTGTTCTCCCGTCGAGAGAATTTACTTTCTCTAGAAAGCCCCTGCCTGGTAGAGTCCATCCCAAGTGTGGGCAAAGCTTGTTCTAGAATTTACCCACACCGACCTACCAATTACAGGTTTGGTAGGCCTTCGACAGCGTTCATTTTGGCTCTAGCTATAGTAGAGACCAAGCATGATGCGCGTGATGGGTTTTATTTTGTCGGACAAATGAATGAAAGTTTCCCGAATATCTGAAGTAATGGGCATCTTGACAAGTCAGTTATGTAAGTGTAATAATTTACAAAAAGTTGAATGTAACCTAGCTTTCATGAGAACACAGAGCCAGCCCAGTGCTATCAGGAGAACTTGGTGGGGCTCCGTGAGGACCAAGTCAATCCTTTCATGCTTGGTACGTTGATGAGACTTCACTGTATCATAAGGAATCTATGCAATGGAAGCACACATTAAGCACAGTATCATACAACATAATCACTAATCAGAATGCGTTTACAAAAACAGGACATCAACCTGTTAGTTATTCTTTAGATTAATTAGACAGCTATTGTCATAGTTAAAATAGTTTATAAAATAAGTTCCTTGCACAATCTTCATCTATTCCTTACACACTGAAAACACATTCTGATTAGCGGATCTATTCCATGAAACTGTGCTTAATAATTCTTGCATTTACATCTATGTACTGTCTAGATTTAACGTGGTAAATGTTATTAGCCATTTCCCATTTACCATGATATTTTCCTATACCTAAAAATCGCTTCTGTCTTGGAAACTATTTAACACATAGTGATAATGGAGTGTTTTGAATAGCACTCAAGAAGACCCAAAACTTTGCTGTACCTACTGAATTTTATTCTGAAATAATTAGGGGAGCCAATATTTGAAAAAATGTGTTTCTACGTGCTAGTCTATGTAACAAAACCGATAATAAACTAAAGTAAAATAATAAGTAAAATCGAAACTTGAAACGTAAAAATATATGTATAGGTTATTCCATTTAAAATATAATCAAATTTAAATTCCATCGATTCAATTTAACGTCATTCTTAGTGGCTTATGGAAGTAAAACTTGAAATTATTTGTTACTATATTTTTATAATTAATTAAAATTGTAATAAAAGTAAATCAAGGAAAAAACTACATAACCAAACAAAATTCAGTTTGACACAAAAATAATAGAAATAAATAATTTCGTAGATAACTTTTACTTCCATATGCCACTAAGGGTGACTTGAAATTGGATTACTTGCTGAATAAATTGAGAAACACCGCAACACAACGACTTGCTCTGTATACAGGGTGTAACTGATATAACTAGAAACCTCGTAATCGGGGATAGCTGTAATGATTTAGAACATATTTTCCTTATCAACATGTGGTAGATTCCTGTAGTTTTCGAGAAAATCGCATTTTAAATTTTAAGTACGCCTATTGTACTCACGTTACAAAAATAATAGTAACAAATAATTTCAAAGATGAGTTTTACTTCCATAATCCACTAGGGATGACGTTAAATTAGATCAAATGGAATTTAAATTTGATTATATTTTAAATGGAATAACCTATACATATATTTTTACGTTTCGAGTTTCGATTTTACACTTTATTTTGAGTATTTTTGGTTAACATATATACAGTGTGTATTATCGGTTTTGTTACATAGAGTAGCACTTAGAAACACATTTTCTCAAATATTGGCTCCCCTAATTATTTCAGAGTAAAATTCAGTAGGTACAGCAAAGTTTTAGGTCTTCTTGAGTGCTATTCAAAACACTCCATTCTCATTATGTGTTAAATAGTTTCCAAGACAGAAGCGATTTTTAGGTATAGGAAAATAACATTGTAAATGGGAAATGGCTAATAACATTTACCACGTTAAATTTAGACAGTACATAGATGTAACTGCAAGAATTATTAAGCACATTTTCATGGAACAGATCCGCTAATCAGAATGTGCTTTTAGTGTGTAAGGAATAGATGAAGATTGCGCAAGGAACTTATTTTATAAAATATTTTAGCTATGACAATAGCTGTCTAATTAATCTAAAGAATAACTACCAGGTGGATGTCGTGTTTTTGTAAACGCTTTCTGATTAGTGATTATGTTCTATGATACTGTGCTTAATATATGCTTCCATTGCATAGACTCCTTATGATACAGTGAAGTCTCATCAACGTACCAAGCGATGAAAAGATTGACTTGGTCCTCACGGAGCTCCATCAAGTTCTCCTGACAGCACTGGGCACTGTGTTCTCATGAAAGCTAGGTTACATTCAACTTTTTGTAAATTATTTCACTTACATAACTGACTTGTCAAGATGCCCATTACTTCAGATATTCGGGAAACTTTCATTCATTTGTCCGACAAAATAAAACCCATCACGCGCTTCATGCCGGGTCTCTACTATAGCTGGAGCCAAACGGGACGCTGTCGAAGGTCTACCAAACCTTTAATTGGTAGATCGGTGTGGGTAAATCCTAGAACAAGCTTTGCCCACACTTGGGATGGACTCGACCAGGCAGCGGTTTTCTAGAGAAAGTAGATTCTCTCGACGGGAGAGCACGTTAATAGCTGCGGTATTAACCTGGAAAGCTAGTTCAGGGGGATCACAACCTCGTTTCCACCACATGGCTGCACTCATAAAGCAAGTGACGTGGTTATGGAGCTTACTTCGATTTCCCGCCCATATGCACAACACACAAATAGCACAGACAATTATAGACCTGGAGCCAGCTACAAACAAAACTACGTCATCGCGTTTCGACATGAATTAATCATGTAGGAATAGGTCATCTACAGTATGTTTGAGAAACAGTGGTATGCCGCGGCTGATCTTGGTAGGTTATGACAATGACGTCAACGCTCCCACGCCGATTTAGTAAATCCAAAATTTCCTGTACCAAAACGTAGACAACTCTATGCCATTTAATAATATGTATGGTTTATACCATTTCTGACCGAAAATAAAGTTGCTCCATAAACTACAGCCATGTGTTCCATGCTCTACTTCGGCTTGCTTCCTTCTTTCAATTTTATGATGGAACGGTATTCCAAATCAAGGAATTTATTACTAGACTCGTTTGACGTGCCGTCTCTTTGAATGTTAAAATCGGTCTAAACTGGAACTGCACATGGGTTATCTCAAGCCATGTCTCAATGCGCAGAAATCTGTTTGAAAACGATCGTTACTTACTTTCATACCCAGATAGATAAATTATGGAAAGCTTCTCGTATAACATCGTGTGCTTAATTCGTGTTTACTGCACTTCACCATTATCTATCCTTTTTAAACCGTTTGAGAAGAGAAGATGGGAATGTTATGCAGAGTCGTTCAAAACCTGTATTACCTAGAGCTCCAGTTCTAATTTAAATCCAGATAACTTATAAACGGTTTTGGTGTAATTTCTGAAAATTAAATACTAGGTCGATAGCTATAGTGTCGCACATTCGTTTAAACTATTTACGATCTAAACCGATGCTAATTGTCAAACTGTCAATCATTATATTTTTACCCTTGTTGTAGTGTTTGCTTTCCAATACGGGTGCTGACTGTAGTTAGTGCTACTTACAGGCAACTAGTGTTAGGTTTTTAACGCGACAGATTAAATTGGTAGCACAGGTGCTAACTTGCCACCCCCTCAAATTCTACCCGAAATATCTTTTTAATGGTAGGAATGTCGGCTTTAGAGATTAGGTGCTAGCCAGTGCTAGCTACAAGCATTTGGTTCATCTACTTACAATGTATAAAAGATCACCGGGGGGGGGGCTAGGTGTCAAACTTTGAACCCTTATATTTCCACCCCTATTGTGGTGCTAGCATTCCAACTTGGGTGCTAGCTAGTGCTAGCTATATACTATCTAGTGCTAGGTCTTGAAAGGAATAGAACAAATAGAACTTATCCCCCTCCGAATGCACCCTTAAATAACTCGCGAATGGCATTAGTGCCGGCTTTGAAATTTAGGTGCTAGCTGGTGCTAGTTATAAGCATTTGATTCATCTACTTTTAATGTACAAAAAGTCACTGGGGGGGCTAGCTGACAAACTTTGAACCCTTATATTTCCACCCTTATTGTGGTGCTAGCTTCCTAACATGGGTGCTAGCTAGTGCTAGCTATGGACTATCTAGTGCTAGGTTTTGAAAGGGATTGAACAATTTGGCGGGGCTGGCGTTAACTTAGCCCCCCCCCCGAATTCACCCTTAAATATCTCTGGAATGTTATTGGTGCTAGCTTGAAAGTTTGGGTGCTAGCCGGTGCTAGGTAAGAGGATCCTAGTGCTAGGTTTTGGTGGAAATCTACGAACTGGGGGGGGGGGCTAAGTTAACGGACCCGTGGTTTACGAGAAGTTTACTAATCGACTCAGCGCACTTTTTACCATGGGAATAGCTCATAACCCCAAAATCGCAAAAAAGTGGGTATTAGAATTAGACCGACGATATATTATTTCTATTTTATAATATTTATAATGTGGATATGAAGATACCTCTATCACCATTATGTGTGTAAAATCCACAACTATATTATTGAAAAAATTGATTTTATTTTTTTTAACATAGAAATTCATTAATCTTATGTACTTTACTTTTAAACACATGGATTTTCGTTTTAAGTAATATAAAAAATATTAGTACCTAATAAAAATATTATACGTAATAGTGTAATATAACCAATGTAAAAGAGTTTCACTTTACGAGTGCCAGTGAAAAACTTATTAAGAAATGAAAAATTATCTTAAAAAATGTAAAATTATAGCTTTTTTCTACTGAAACATTTGCGCATTCAGTAAAACCTTTTTTCTACTTAAAAAAGTCTAAATAATCTTTTTCTATTTTCTAATAATAAGAAACATTTAAATATGTCATTGGGGCAGTGAAAAAACAAAAATAAATTTACAAAAGAAATACTACAAGAAAAGTTTTCCTGTCGCCCAAGTTTTCTGTGGGTAGGCATATCAATTTAAAGAAAAAATAGGTTTTTAGGTTATCGATGCTCCACCCTAGTGTACTACATCATGTATTATTATTTTACACGTGTGTCGAATGTCTGATAACATCTAATTAAAAAGTCACCTGCCTATCTAAATGCCTATTTGTCAGTATATATTTGAAAAGGTTATGTTAAACCACCACGATAGTCGGTAACATTATTAAATTGAGAATGGAAAATGAACGAATTCATCTCCAACTCTGATTTATTAGACTAAACTACTATTGTTTGAAAATTCTTCAGCACGATAATGAATAAGATACATTAAATGCCATTTTCTGAACATTTTGAGACTATAGAACAAACAATACAAATAAAAGCCAGACAGATAATTGAATTGTAACACAATATTTACCTTATTTACTGATTAAACTTAGTCTATAGAATATTTTATAAAATCAATTTAATGAAATAGGAAAATTGATATTAACATTGAATATCGTGCCACTGATAAATACGTGCCTCACTTCACGAATTTTGTCTCAGTAGGTAACACTTATAAATGGATACTGCTTAGTGCTTATACTCCAGTGCTTAAAGACAAAAAGCACTGGAATAACGCAATTTAATCAATCCAAGCGGAATTCTGGAATTAAGAAGGTGTACGTGTATACATAGAAATAAAAAAGGTTACTCTGATAATGGGATAGCTTGTCTCAAAAATTAAACTAATGGTCCAAAAAACGTTTTTTTTAATCTCCGAAAGTTTTACCCTACTTTGCCGCGGAAAAATGTACATGCCCCGAATTGCTTTTAGCCGAAATGTGCTTGCGCCTAAGTGTCCCGGCGCCGAAGTGTGCCTGCGCCGAAGTGTCCTTGCACTGAACTGGCCAGCGCCAAATAGAACTCGCGCTAAAACGGCCGCGCCTAAGTGGCCGCGCCTAAACGACCGCGCCCAAATGTCCTAGACCAGGTTTTGCTCTACATATTGCACAGTAATTTCTCATGCAATTTATTCAACCAAAGTAATCTATTTTTAATATTGAAAATCGTTTTTTCTTAACAAAATAATGCATTTTTTAAATTTTCTACTTCATTATAAGTAATGTTGAAATTCCGTTATACTTTTTAGTAGTTTTGAATCAAACAAGGAATTTTATAAAGAATGACTTTTTGTCATAAAATCAATAGTAAAAAAGTTTTTCCTCTTGTGAACCGCATCTGGGGGCACTGTACGATACTTATACAGAGTTGGATTAAAAGATTTTTTTATTAGAAGTTATACCAGCTCAACAAACAATTGTTATACATAGTAGAGTTTGTAGTTAAGAGTAACAGTAATAGATTAACAGATAGGTAAGTAACACATAATTAGATTGTCGGTTATTTACATTGATATCATCACAGTTTAGCTATTAACTGTCAGTCCTCGTCAGTGGCACAGGAAGTGTAAAATGACTGGTATTGCTGAACCGTACATACAAAAAAAAGATTATAATCGCGGGATAATCACGTGTTTCGCACTTATTGGTGCTCATCAGGACTGCATAGAACGAAATAAAAGCAACGAATTCAGGAAGATGTGCAACACAAAGTTTTACAGATAGCAGCCAACCACACATTTGCGAAGATACTGAATTTTCAGTGCAACAAAAACGTAGTGACGTTTGTCGTGGTTGGCTGCTATCTGTTGTAACCTTGTGTTGTACATCTTCTTGAATTCGTTGATTTTATTTCATTCTATCTGCTACGCCGTCCTGATGAGCACCAATAAGTGCGAAACATGCTCAGACGGGTGCAACTCACTTTTTCTTTTATATCTATTGCGCGATATCCCATGATTATAACCTTTTTTTGTATGTCCCATTTTTGGTCATACTCATGAAGACTATATAATTTAAAAAATAACTTACCTTTATAGGAATGTAAGGAAGCAAGAATTGCTAAAATAGTAATTCTTAAGAAGGGCACATCTATGAATTCATTGCATGATATAATCGTTAATTTTTGTATAGAAAAAACCATTTCACTTCATTACGGCTTTAGTAAGGCTATAGAACTACATACTTTACATTACAAAATACATTTTACAGTGTCAGAAAACGCATCAAACGCGTATACTCGGAGCTATGTCCGACTATTTATTTTAATAAGACTTCAGAAATTCAGAATTCAGAAAATGTTACACAGATGCAGTCTGTGAAAGAAGCAATAACTTTCTTGTGAAACGATTTTCAATTTCATAAAAATAATAACATAAAATACAAAAATAAATATAGTTAGAATTGAGTGAAATGGTATTGCTCAGCAATACCAAAAATACGATTGGTATTGCTTTGACAACATGAGCACATAGGTTCTTGTGCCACTGGTCCTTGTCACTACTATTTAAGTAAATGTCTTGTGTGGGAGTTTACGTATTATAACCGCGTGTGGATTTTTCTTCGTCCAGGTTCATAAAAAGTTGCGCCTGTGCAGTGTTAAGACTTAGGCGAAAGTTTTTGGTCAACTTCATAGTGTGTTCTGGAATGGTAGCCATGCCAAGTTCGTGGTGTAGTTGTTTGTTCGTTGTGTACCAGGGCGCATTAACTGCCGTCCTGAGTACTTTGTTTTGTAGCACTTGAATTCTGTTTAAGTTTGCTAGTGATGTGTTCCCCCAAATTGTGCATCCATATAGTACTAGTGGCCGTATTAATGATTTATAAAGTAAAGTGACGCATTCAGCTTGCAGAAACGATTTCTTGTTGATCAGCGGATAGCACTGGCGGATTTAGGCACAAGCGGTGGAACCAGTCGCTTAACGCCCCACAAGTCAGAGGGCCCCGCAGAGGACCCCTGCCCAGGACCGTAGTGAATACGCGATAAATAAAAGTTATTGGAATGGCATCTCACTTTGTCGCGGAGAGTAAAACATGAAACAGTTCATATCGTGTACAGGCGGGTAAGAAAGGTGTTCGGCCTATGAAATAGTTTTGTGCGAAAAGGCAAGCATTCAAAACGATAGGTAAAATTTTGTAACGGAATATGCTGTTGCGCAGCAGACCTGCAGGGAATGTATCATCTCTGTCGCCCCGAATTCTTGCCTTCAATGCCTTCTAGCAAAATCTACGCGATCATCCGACTTCACATTCGGGGAAGAGGAACTGTACCACGCTTTCGAATGGGTGAAATTCGTGAATGTCATTTGTTAATTGTCAACATTTACCAATGTTGAAACAATTTTAAAAACATTTTTAACATGACCGATATGTAATGCAACTGGAGAACGATCTGTTTATATTATACGAGAAATATTAGGTATATATCTTAAAAAGGATATGCTGCCCTGCGGCAACACTTGCTTTGATGCAATCTTTTGCATCAAGCATCTTTTGACTTGCAAAAGATCGTCTTTCAATATATGAGAATAGGATTGGTTTTCAATATTCCGATATGTGAGATCGAGAAAGATTAAAACATTATTTCTAATATAAAAGAAATTGTCCCTCTTTCTGCCTGTTGGGTTAAATGATCTCCGAAAGTATTAAACCAATATTCGGTGCATACTTTTTGCCGGTCACTGTATATGTAAACTTATACATATATAAGTTTTTAGCAAAACGTTCAATTCTTGTCTTTTTTCTCTTCAATTAAATTTACTTATCACAGCTATTAATTACTACAACTTATTAAATCCATCATAACTGATATGACCATATTTTCATTTTTTCAAAACCAGGATACAAACTTTTTGTTAAAAATATTCACTGCCTGTATTTTTAGATTTTAGAAATGGATACTTTTAATTTCATCAAAAATAGGTCTTCTCTGTTTTGGAGCCCTGCTAACAAGATCAACAAAATATAGGTACTATACTATATACAGGGTGTATAATAATTAAAGGGACATATGTGGCTGGCAGATTGGTGGAATATAGTAGAGCAATTCTTCTTTATAAAATTGGTTCTTCAGATTAAAAGTTAACAAGTCAACAAAATTAATTTTGAAGTTTGAAAAGTCCAACCCTATAACCTTGGCTGTATGTACTGTTTATAAATTACTAATGTCAAATTACCGAGATATTGGACGACGTGAGTAGTACATAAATTACTTTGTCTATTTTTATGAAATCACGGTGTTCCATTTTACTGGACAGTTATGAAGGATTCAAATTTCAAAAAAGCTGTATTTACAATTCATAGTAAAAAGTGCACAAAATAAAATTTGTGTAATTGTGAATGATTGACAATTACTGCAATTAGCAAGACAAGAAAAAATATTTTGGATACATTCTTTAATCTCTTAACCTTTTTTGACAGTAATTGTTCTTGTATGTATTATAAAAAACTGAAAGGAATACTAAAAAAAAAGGCCGCAGTCTCACTGAGCCACCGTCAACCACCCACTGCCATCAACTAAAATTTAAACATGCACTAATCAATGCCGCTGGTCCCACTAAACCACTGTTAGCCACCTACTACCATCAAACGGTGACCACCAGTTTGAAATTTCGAACTTGTTCGAATTTTGGTGGTTGGTGGTCAGCGGTGGTTCAAATGCGCACGCGCCAGTGAGGATGATGATAACTAAAAATTTGCATTTCCTGTCCACAGGTTTTTCGTTTTTAATGATTGGCAATGTTAACGTGTGATGTTTGACGATTTGTTTTGACAACATAACCTGAAAAAAATTTAAAAATGTTTTAGGACAAGTCGTGGTCTCCCGTCGAAATCGACAATCGAATTATATGATCAGAGTTCGTCTGGTTATTCGAATTTAAATACCACGGACATGCTTTGGCGTCACATAAGCGACCAATTTCTAATATTTTTCCAATTTGGTTTATTATATTTTAATAAACGCAACGTGACAATAGTAAACAAACCAATGCACATAACCTCGTTTAATAGGAAACAATAATAACAGTAAGCTTGCTAAGTTGGCAATATGTGTACTTCAAAAGGAAATGAGCATAAAACAAGCGCGAAATTTAAAATTTTACATGAAACTGGTGGTCACTACTTGCTTCAGTGGGACTGCACGGAATTATTTTAATTGGTGGTGGTCGGTGGTAGTGGGTGGTAGTGGCTGCAGTGAGACTGCGGCCAATTTAAAATGAGGTATGGAGTAATTAAAAAAAGAAAAAATTAACGACAACAAATATTTTTGTAAAAACCATCGCAGTCGCACCAAACAACACTTACAAATTTGTTTATTCTATTTTAATGTTCTAGCCTTATAGCATATTGACTTTTCGAGCACATCTTAATTCGGTATTATCATCCACTTACATTACCTAATCAGGCGTAATACATTTTTGCACATGTTTCTATAGGAGCACATTTATGGACTTTTTTTTGTAAAAATCGAAATGGCAATAATTTCTAGCAGTCAGTAATTCAATACACAGGCCATAAACCTTTTCAAATGGGTCCCTTCCCAAAATTTGTAAATAGTAACTAATATTTTGTTATTACACTGTAGCACTAAACCTAAACGGTTTTTTCAGTGAGGTATCTTTTACAATCCTTACAATCCTGCCGTTTCTGTTTAAGTCTAGTCTCTCTTTTATGCTTGCTGCCATATTTATTAGCATATTTTCTAAAAATTCTTTTGTGTGGAACAAACTACATAGTAGGTTGTAATGATAAAGATAATAGCCGAATTACATACCAGGATTCACTTCATTTTCATTTTCCGGGTGCCCAAACGTAGTAAGTAAAAATTTGTTTTTGAGTTAATACGACGATTTTTGCATTTTTGCCTTCTTCATGTATTCATTGTTGCCCATTAACAGGAGTCCTATTATTTCAAATACACGCTGTACATGTTCACTTCGCTCGTTCTACAGTAACCAGCAAAAAGTATGCACCGTGTGGGAGACGCTATTGTTTTCAGTTTCTGAAAAAAAATTTATTATAAAAGTATCTGCTTCTTCTAGAATATTAGAAGATATTAAGAAATTTGATTCACCAATTATGATATACGAGGTAATTTTAAAACACTGAAATTGCTTCAGAGTAAACTATTCTTAAATTTAAAAACAGCAAAAGAGGTTATTAAGGAAACTGATTTATAATGATATTGTTATCCCCAAACTCCAATTATCAAGAAAAGCAAAGGGAATTAAGAAAGAACTTTCTCGAGTTTTAATTTAGCTGCTTATAAAATAAGTCAATCTGCATCAATTGAAAATTGAATTAAGTATTGTAGCATTATTCTTGCTGTCAAATAATCATCATTTACAAAACATTTTAAAAATTACAAACCGTATGCACCAAAATTTAGAAAAAATTATTAGGAACAATAATGGAGTATGATATAATAAATGTCAAGTACTGGTTTTTCACATTCATTTTAGTGCCTGGTACTACATTTAGTAGAATTCGAATAATGTATGCTACAGTTTGTTTATACACCAGTTAAATTTAAAAAAATTTAAAATCAAAAAGATATTTTCAAAGCCGGGCCTTGATGATTGAAATTTGAGGATAAAATATTATTACAAATAAGTTTTCTTAATAACATTTTAGGCTATCTTGAAATTCAAGGGTGGTTTACTCTTAGAGCGATTTCAGTTTTTGAAATTACCTCATATACCTACCATAAATGAATCGGTCAATGCAGAAACTGAATATGTCCACTTTTTGTGTAAATTGAGTTGTACATGAATTCACCAAAATTCAAGGGTGCCCGATCGAATGGTGCAAAAACTGAACATGTCCTGCTTTTCTATAATGTAGAAAAGCGATGGTATAGTACAGAAACTGAATAAGTCTAGGACATGTTTAATCTCTGTAGCGTATGTCTTATATATCTAGGATACGCTGAAGTAAAAACAGTTGAGCTGATATAAAATGAAGCCATCGTTGCGTCGTTTTGACATATGCAAGTGATATTTTGTTGAGTGAAGTTCTCTATGCAAAAATATCTAAATCAGCTAGTAACAGCGTTTACGAAGAAGAAAGTGAAACTAAACAACCCAAGAAACAGTTAAAGGTATGTCCCACTGACTCCACATCCACTCCAAAACTGAAAGATTTCCAGAGCGTTATGAAGTATATTGAGAAAGAATTTGACGAATTTTACCAGTATATCCTAAAATGGCCCATGAAAGAGAAAGAGGAAGACGATGCAGTGAAAGCAGACAATGTTTAAAAATATTTTTATTTCTATTACTTTAGGATTTTCAGATTTCTTTTGTTAATACTAAATTCAGTTGTTCTTTTACCACAAAATAGTTTCTTGCGTATTCTTTGCATTTTATTTGCAATCAATGCAGAAACTGAATATGTCCACGTCTTATATGTATTTTTTTCTCTTAGAATATAAAACTTTAAGTACATTGAACCATCTGATCTTACCTAAAAGATACCCTTCTTTCACATCCCAAAAAGTCACGAAGGTCCATAAAAGCAACATTGAGTAATTCAGTTTTTCTCAAAATAAGATGGTTGGGACATATTCAGTTTCTGCATTGACCGATTCAAATGGGGAATCTAATTTCTAGACACTTTTATCAAGAATACATTTTTTTTAGAAATCACTAATAAAAAGTGCCTACTTTTTGCAGGACACTGTACTTTTATAACAAATCACCCCTTGAAAAATTTTATATACGTATTTTTGTTGAGGAACTTATATAAACTGTAACAAAAATAATCAGCCACCTCCCTTAGCTAACAAAGAAGAATGGGTGGAGGCTGCCAACAAACATACAGTCACCATGCCAAAGCTAGTTGGCAGATTTCATCCAAACTTGGCGTCATAAGGCCAGGCCTAAAAGTGTTTTTAGTTCCAATCCCACAGAGCATCTTATGCGGTGCATGATGTGCTTAATAGCCTACCTAACAAAAATTGTCTTGTAGTATGTGCTAAGGACAACGGCATGAGACACTCTGAAAGGTTTAAACTTGAATCACTTTTAGTCATTGCCATAACGAAGGTTTAATTTAAGTTTGGACAAAACTCAACAAATGATTTTGGTATGATGAATGTACCTTTGCCTACTTGAATGTACTTTAAATAATCTTTGTCAACGTGAAAACGTAGAACAAAAACCAATAGAAGTGTTAAAAAAAATACTGCCCTGGTAAAATCAGTACGAATAGTCATGTTACATATAACTAATTTGCTTTAATCAACTTGATTGGTGTGCATCACAAGAAAAAGTGTTGTCAATGAAGTGCATTTCAATGGGCAATTGTTTTGTGAAGTGAAAAATTCTATTAATTAAAAAAGGTCCTATTCTTGTGGAAACTTTTTGTACACGTATAGTTGGGTAAGAAAATATAAAATGCTTGATACAAAGCCTTTTTCCGATTTGTATTTTAAATTCATACCATACTAACAATTGTTTTTAAAAACTCCTTTGTTTTTGTTCACATCTCTGATGGATCGATAACATAATGTGATGATAGGCTGTAGTACTAATACATTAAAGAATACTCCATCATCCATCTTACGACTCCATGTTTCATTGGATTATTGGTCAACAGCTTGGATTATTGTCAGCTTGGGCGTACCCCCACCAGGAATTAAAATAGAAAAAATACTGGTTGCCTTTCAGATTGCCAAATTCCAAGTGTTCACTCAAGACAGTAATAAATGTCTGCCACTTCTTTTTTTGTTTAGATTATAGCTTCTCTTCATTGTAGCGACAAGGCTTTTCCAATTGAACCAGTTTCTCACTTTCTCACCGAATTAAATGAGATATCTTCAATTGTGCTTTCTAGGAGACTGTAATAGTAATTGTAATAATAACCATGAGATAAAATTGCTATATTTATTATATGATTGAAATACATGTAGGTCATATAGATAGGAATATTTAGTTAAATCTAATTCACATATTTTAAACTAGTTCTAAAAATAAGAGACACCCAATATAATATAATTAATTAATATCCCAATAAACACCTCCGATTGAAACTACATTTGAAACCATCAAAATGATTTACATTTTCATATCTACAAGAGCCTTGACAACTTGTGGAACGTTTCCATCAAAACGTTCCAACAAACGAGTTAAGATTCCATTATCATTAGAAAATCCCATTTCGTATAACTGCACCAAAGCTTCTGCAATTCTGGGATCTGAAAATAAGTTTAATATTTTTACAATTTTATAAAAATAAGAAACAGCATAATCTTACTTTCATGATATACCAAAGCTGGAGCAGTTGCTTGTCCACTTTGTGAATTTTCGTTTGTTGGATTCTGAGGCGATTGAGATTGATTAGTTGCAACAAAAGTCCATCCGGGATCACGTCGTGGTGCATTTTCAGGTGGAACTTGCTGAGCAGTAGTTGCAAATGACACATGAGAGGCATCACGAGTTGCATTTTCCACATCCATTGGAGTAGATTCTGTTTGTGAAGTCTGAGTGGTATCTTTTGTTGGAATATTTTCTTTCTCAGCTTGATTTTGTGTTGTTCCTTGGTTGGTGGTTGTATTACTTTCTGGAACTTTACCTAAAATAAGTATTGAAATTATTACAACAAATGTTTGCCCTGTTTGAGTTTATTACTGGTGGATAGCAGTCATCAATAATTAATTGAAATTGATTGACGTTTGACATAAATTGTAAAAGATATACAAAATATGTCAAAGTTTATAATTGTACTAATTTGAACAAGTTACTTACCAAAGAACCCATCCACAGCATTACGCAGCATATCGAAAAATAGTCCTCCTTGATCTTGTTGTGGTTGATTAGCATTATTCATTGGATTATGAGGTGGAGTTTGCAATGGTTGAGTTTGTAACGCATCTAATATTGGTCCCCTAGAAATACATTTACAGTTTAGCACGTAGTTGTTTAAGATGACATAAGATTTGTACATACAAATGTTGTCTAGCCATGGCTCCTAAAGCATGAATATCATTCATGTTAAATGCTTCACCAGTACCAAATGGACATCCTTGTCGTTCTTCGGTATCTTGGTTGCTACTGCTAGTTTGAGGTTGATCAGTTTTTTCTTCATCTGTGGTAGCTTTAGTAGCTGCAGTTGCACATTTAGTAGCATACTTAGCAGCACGATATGCTTCCTTGCTGGCAATATGGGCTGACTTTTTCAAATTACGAGCAAAATGATGCATAAATTTGCGAGCACATTTTGGCATGTATGCTTCATTATTTGGTACACGAATCATTAAGTGTTCAGAATGATGTCCTTGATGTTCACATCCAGCACAAAGATCATAATCTGCACATTGCACACACTTGTAACGAAATCCTGTAATTAGTTGATTGCAAATATCACATATGATGCGAGGGCCATGATATGGAGTATCTGAAATAAGATATAATTGTTAAACAGTAAGAAATTATAAATATGGTAAAATAAAATATGATAAATATAGAAAACTGAGTGTATTTACCATGAACTTCAGCATCCATTACAAATATTGGATCACGAATACCACCCCTAATAACAGTCACAAATAAAACTTTTACATTTCCATTCATTTCAGTAAAAGCAGTAATAAAATCTTCATCACTTGCAATTGTTATTTCATCACCATCCGTATCTAAAATTAAAATTATATTATTATCAAAGTTTAAAGCAAACAAGTTGAATACTACCTTTCCATGTTATTTTAAATTCTTTTTCACGGAGAGTGGGAAATACTGTTTGCAATTTTTCCTTCATAAATAAGAAGCTTGTAACGACAGATGCATCCACAGTAAAGCGACGAGCTTCAGAGATGTTATCATCTCTTAAGAACACTTTTAGATTCATCATATTATTTGATGCCATTATAAACTGAAACAGAGATACTTAATTCAATTTAAAAATATAAGATTAATGAAGTTTGTCATAAAAAGAAAATGGTCCACAGTTAAATATAAACATTAATTACACTTGAAGTATAATCAACAATGAAGAAACATGATTGAATTTACTTAAAATATAATAGTAGGTGGAAAATTATTGTGATTAAATACTTATCAATCTTATTTTCATCTTGGATAAATGCATGATTATATTGAACACCCATTCACTTTCTTTTGTTTTTTGTTTAATAATTAAGATTGATCAAAGTCTAATATAGATTACAAAAATAATTTTTTTTTGATATTTCAGATTTTCATTATATAATTTAATAGCATTACTAGTTTACGTGTTTTGATTAATTTTTTATATTATATTTTATATTATTTTTATATATTATATTATTTGTTATCAATAAAAAGTGAAGTGGGTTTAATTGTAGATTATAATAAACAAAATTCATGAAAATAATCTGTTTGATTTTGAATTGGCAGAACTGAAATGAATTTATTTTTTATATTAGCTTATTTTTGCGTTGTAGTCCTTGAAAAGGGCAAGAAAATACCAACAGCTTTAGAATTTGAAATATTTATTCTTTAAGGGAGGTTGTCTCAGCTAAAATGGTCTCAGTTTACAATGTCCATTTAAAGGTGACTGGTGAGTTTAAGTAAAACAAATTCACATTTTGTTGTTTTTTAATGAATCTTGTATTCAAGCAAAACAAATCCAGATATGTTTTCATAAAATAAACTTAAAATATTCCCATTAATACAGGAATTTGCAATTATGACGCAAATTGTATATTAAAGATGAATTATACTTTCGATATTATTTTCAAAAAGTCATAAATTAATAAAGTATGTAAATGTTGATCGATATTATAATAAACAATTCATGAAATAGTATTTTGTGTCTCAAGGGCTGAAAATTAGCATTTGTAGCCCGCAGTTGTTTGATGCCCGAGCGAAGCGTAGCGTAGCGAGGGCAGCGGACAACTTAGGGCTACAAATGCTTTTCGGTCCGAGTGACATACAAAAGTTTTTCGCCTACCTGTTTGAAAGTTTAAAAAAGAATTCCAAAAGTTAAACAGTAACGTAACTTATTAGTAAATTAAATAGGCATATGTTAGAGGGAATGAATGAAAATGAAAATAACGCCAGACGTTTTTAAGTAATTTATTAACTAAATTAACCTAATAATCATTACACTACATATAACACGGCCGTATAGTAAATGTTTTTATTATTATTGGTAAATAAAAGGAACAGGATATGACTTTTAATTAGGATGAGTAATTAATCTATCATTGCATAATTTATTGAAATTACAATTTTCTTTTTATTAATTAATTGTCACAACCTCC
Organism: Agrypnus murinus; assembly: GCA_929113105.1. NCBI lineage: Eukaryota > Metazoa > Arthropoda > Insecta > Coleoptera > Elateridae > Agrypnus > Agrypnus murinus. The sequence goes on from OV816023.1 coordinate 92,800,041, forward strand.
ATTTATACATGCAATGACACTGTGAAAAGAAAAAAACAAACGACAAATTTATCGAAGAAGACATGAAAATCAAAGTTATGATCTAAGAAGCCTAGAAAAATTTGACGTATGTTTTTTATATTTTTAAAGGTTAAGTAAAAATATGTTTGAGATTACATTTTCCGTCATATTCTGTTGCTAAAAGTTTTACGAATGAGTTATATTTTTAATGTTAAAAACTAATGATTTCATTTTTTGATTAAAATCTTTTTAGGATAATGCACAGGAGTGGTCAAAGTATGACAATTTAAAAAACAATTACAATTTTTACAGTATCTCCAACTTAACATAAATAAATCGTGCTTTCATTTAGTAGTAGTATAGAGGTTATGTATTTGACATAAGAGGACAGTAAAAGGTTTGACATAAGAGGCCCGCAAAGAAGCCTTAACTGCCCTCAAAACAGGACATTTAGAAAGCACTTTCTGATCAGGTAGGCGAAAAATAATTTTGAATTGGCAGACCTGAAATGAATTCAACTTAAAATAAACTTAAAATATTCTTATTAGTACAGGAATTTGCAATTATGACGCAAATTGTATATTAAAGATGAATCATACTTTTGATATTATTTTCAAAATTCATAAATTGATAAAACATGTAAATGTAGATCAATTTAAAGCACAATTCAAGGTCTTTTATAACAAGGGCAGCTTGTTTTATACATATGTATGTTTTACTCTTTAAAATAGTAAAATTATCAATAGTCAGTGTATGACTAAAAAGAAGCATGAAATAGCAAATAAAGAACAAATAAAAAGTAAAGTAACAAGAATAATCTTTCAAAAGAGTGTTATAGGGGTAAAAGAAAGTACATAAATAATTTTCAATATTTTGTTATATGACAACTTTTATTGCAAATATTTCAACAGTAAATCTATAATCCATTGTGAGACTGCTTGCTTATTAGATAGAACAATACGATTTTCTAAATAGAACATTAATAAAAAAATAAACAAGAAATTATCTACTTAACAGTTTTTTTTATTTAATTATGAAAACATCATTGTTCATCCTTGCATCATTGTCTTGGATTGTGAGTAATTAAAAACAATGATGGCCTAGTTGATAAACGTCAAAACCCACCATGCCTACTCAATATGACACAGGAAAATTTTATTAATCTGACATTTGACAGATATTTCTATAAACTAATTAGGTATTCATGTAAACAAGCTTTAGGATTAGATCAATTAGAATAGTCTATAGTTTAAAAAACTTGATTCATTCTGGATCATGTAAGGGTAAATTTTCATTTGTTTAAACAATAAATTATCTAGATTTAAGAACATCGATTCAATTGTGCAAAAAAGTTGATTGAGTTGAAATAATGAAAACAATATGGTGGTTAACAATAGGTAATCTTTTCGAGAAAATTTCCAGAATATTTGTTTAAAAGATGACAAACAAAACACTGTCAAAATTGTATATGATACAGCAAATGTTATATTGGGGATGTAAGCAATTTTTTTAATATTTTGTATACTATTTTAAGAGTTGGTTTGCTAGCGATTGGCTATGAGAAGTAAGAATTTGTCAACATAGTGAATAAAACATATGAAATTATACAACAATGATATAAATACTGCACTTTTGTTTGGAATAGTTTGCTTAATTTTTCAGAATCTTAAAATTATTTGTTTAGATTAGAGAGAAAATGTCTGCTACTAATAGATAAGTGAATTATTTTTACTATTATTCTCTCAAAGAATTTAGAAGTAGTTTAACTTTACAACAATGGGAATGATTCATTTTGAATTAAAAATAGATTATTTACAGGACAAATTGTCATTTGTTTGTTTATAGTTTCTTTAATTAATTCAAACTTAGAAAGTAATTTTTCCTTTGTAAGTAACTCTACTGGACTTGCTTGGGTTTCACTCATTGATTGCATGTTAGAAAGGACAATGACATGTAATCCGGATAAATTATATTTGTCTTTCAAACTAAAATACGTATTTGATTTAGAAATTAAAATTGAATCCATGGCAAAAATTTAAAAACCTACGATTTGGAAATTATTACCATTTTATCCGAACATATTGTACTTATTATACTATGTATCTTCATTTTGTACTTGATTTATTTCATTAAAGAATTAGCAAATTTTTAATGATTTCACAAATTAAAATAAAAATAAAAAGTGAAAAAAAAATAAAAATAAAAAATGAAAGTGAAACAAGAATTTTTGAAACTTATAACTTATTAAAAGTGCAATTTCCTCTAGCTTTGTTGGACAGGCTACGTGGTGTTCAACAATCTCAATTAACGCAACAATGAGATTTGTAAAAAAATATTTACTTTCATGATAACGTGTGCGACAGTTAATTACTAAAACTGTAACTTTGGAAAAACACAAATATAAAGCAAATAATAATAAAATTATACATTATTAAAAAATAATTAAGACCAATATTACTTTTCAAATTTTATAAAACAGTTTATGCTTTAGTTATTAATGCTGATTTTTTAGTATAGGATAATTCATAAAAAAAAAGTTAAATAATTTTTAAAATTCAAAATTTTGAATTACATTAAAATATTTAGTTACAGTTTGTAAAAGAATAATTAGAAACAATTTCAATAGCATAATGAATTAATAAATAATAATGTACTGCTTACCTTTTTATAATATTCACAAATGTAAGAGCGACTGGTACGATCTCACAAACAACAATAAACAACGCAGTACCGAGCGGATTACTTATACAAACTATCAAAATCTGCTTATAATGCTCCACAGGAGTACCAAAACAGTCTATTAACAAATAAATGAGGAGATAAGGTAATATTGAGCTTGAATTATGTTGGCACTACCGTTGATAATACTACTGAGTCACTATCAATATCGAATGTTGTGATTACTCGTGGCTAGCCGTCAACGAGGGAGGTTAATCATCACCGCGTAATTATATTCTTCTCGAACTTTCCCGAACATTCGGATTTCACAATATTTCGCGAACAGGTTTATTTATTTTTTATTAACAATTTTATAAGGCTATTTATTATGAATAAAAACTTCCAATTGATGGATAAATTATTAGTACCTTTAACTTTAACCGAGATACCAAAGATACTATAAATAACTCGAATAATTTAATAATATTAGAATAAAAATGTATTCTTGCGTTGCAATAGAAATTCATGCAATATAAACAACTTTCACTTCTGAGCAAAATTATGCTGGGAGTATCATTATTAACTATTATTTGTTATCTAATAACATTTGTAATAAATAAATTACGCATTACTAAATCCAGAGAGTTTATTTTCATTTTATAATTATCCTCAATTCTAATAGTTTTTGAATTTGTGGGATTAATTATGTATTAACAAATCAAATATTAACATCAACTATTAATAGGGACTTGATGAAACACAACTTTTCATAGGTATTAAATCTATTTCCTCAGTTGCTTATTTTTATTATTTAAAACGTTATTCATTTAATAACAACTCTTGAACTTGAAATATGTCTTAATTTTTTACCTCGTTTTATCTCATTCTAAATATAACCTTAATTTAACTTCATTTAGTTGTTTATTATTAACTAACCAATATATAATCCGGTTTTCCATAATCAGTGGTGAGCTGTAGTGGGCTCGCGCAAGCTAATTTTCCTGAAAGGGCAATGTTAAAAAGTGCCCGATTTTTGTCCTCTCTGGGAAAGTGTATGGGCTAATAAAATTGTTGTTTGGGTCTTCTAGTAACATGAAAAGACAATTATATAGAGAACATTTTTAACCTTCTAATTAACGGGCTGGTGAGGTTTCATAAAATCGTTGTTTTTTGTTATATTTTTTTAATTATTAATACCCAGGGGGGGGGGCATGCTAGCCCACCGGTATACCGGGACATTTCTCGAAGGCTTGGGGGTTAGGATACTAAAATATTAAAAAAACAAATTAATTCTGAAAAGTATTGTTGTGATTTCTTTGGAGATTAACAATCAGCCTGACGTCAAGAAAAGAAACAATAAGTAGGTAGATGCTATAAAAAAAAGAATAAAATAGCATCATGTTAGCCTTGCTGTCCTAGATCATTATGAAATCAATAGTACCTGCCTACTAGTACCTAATACTTACACCTAATTAACTAAGTACAAACATTTTTCTTTACATTATAATGTGTGTTGTCAAGCGGAAGTTCCTCTTATCACGCTATTTATTGACATAATGGCTTGTTCTGGCAAAACACATTTGACAGATTGTATAAAATAAATAAATAATGTTTCTAAGCAGTTTAATTATGTATTCCTAAGTGTTCCTAATTCATGATACGATGAGTTGAGTAGTATCCAACGAAGTTGCAAAAATAAATGGAAATCACAATCAGAAACAGCTGATATTTCAAAAAATAAAGGGAGTTGTTACAGTTGAAAATTACACGATAGTAATGTGATTTGAGTTGCATACATGTTAGGGGTTTTTCTCCCTAATTTAAAATGATTGAATCCGGGTACCTTGGAAAAACAGCTTCCAAAAAATTGTCAATTTTAAGAAACACATTTTCGTGTGAATATAAAATTGCTGATTTTCGTAGATTCTTCGTTAATGGATATAATCCTCACTTTAACCCGATAAGATTGGAGTAATTTGTGGTTATAGACTTACCTGGTGGTAAAATTTGGTCTTGATTCTGCTTCAATTTTGTGCCGCTTGTCGGAATATAAATAACTCATACTTTGAAGAGGTAAAGGCTTGCACATCTTTAGCCTTTTTTTTCTGGGGTGCTGTCTTATTCCGGACAACTTTGATTCCCTGGAAATACGTAGCTTAGTTGGAAGTTTGTTGTTAATGGGAAATGGAAACCATTCCTATGTTTGAAAACTTTGGTATATAGCATGCAATAGAGAAGGGTGTCTTGGAGGTGGTGTGCTTTAACAAACTAGTGGACGCGATAAGGTCAGCCGATTTAATCCTTTCATTCGTTTTACATGTGATCTTGTATTGGAGCTGGAAGTCGTATACCTTACCTTAGATTTTTTTTATCATACTTTGACTGTACTAAAGTAATCCGAAAGCTTATTCCGAATTATCAACTTACCCAATTTAAAAGGTAAGATCTTAACTATATAGCGATTGAATATTTCCTATGACATGCAGTGACGCAAGTGAAATTTAAAAAGAATGATACACACTATTGCTATTTAATTTAATAATTTATAATTGTGACAAATATTTAGTTGTCATAACCTTTGACCATCAACATCGCAAGTACTTGTTTCTTAATATCGATTTAGTTAAACGTAGGTACGTTGATCTGCGCCTTGTGCCATTTATTTGTTTAGTTATTTTGAATATTCAACCCTAAACTTTATGCTTGTCGTTGACAAAGAAAATGAATGTAGCATTTATATACTCGATCCTTAATAGTTGCGGATTACTTTAATCTTTGGTTCAATTTGTGCCCAAGAATTTTAAACCAACAGTTAGGTCCATTACACTTTTTTTCCGAGATCAATACTCTTGCATGATTGTAGATTTTATAAATATTTGTTTATATTGTATAGGTACTTAGTTAAGTTGTGCAGGACTCTGAGTACTGTTAATTTGTAACATGGTAAAATATAATTATCTCCATTAAATAATTATCTGCTATAATTGGGTTTTTCCTCTTCGTGAGTACCATACCTTTGGTTGGTCCTTCCAAAGGATATCTTTATTCTACGGTCAGATTAAAGTGGACCTGGCGCCCAGGTAAGTAAATAGATCATATATGTATTTGACCCAACGCCCACGCGGAGGAGCTAGCCGAGGGCAACAAATTTGGCTACCACTCACAAAGAGTGATATCAATCCCTGATCAGGAAGTAATATCGTAGCAGAGTGTATTATGTTCCTACCGGTAAGTAACGAATTTCTGAAAAAAAATTGTTCCTACTGGTAGGTGCTTTGTGTTTCTTTAAAAATTCACCTTTCGGTAGGTGAATTCTTTTTAAATCATTTTTCACCTACCAAAACTTAACCTAAATCAACAACAAAACCTAATCACGAATACATTTTTGTAACGTAACTACATACATGGGTCATTTTGACATATTTTTAAATTAATTAAATCATACATACTCATTTCAATAGTAGATTGCAGTAAAATTTGTCGGACAAAATCAGCAAAATGTAACAGTTGCTTACTTTGTTTCTTTTAACATGTGTTGTTATTGATCAGGCTTTATTCAAAAAATGGTTTTGTGTTAATTGTAAATGCTAATAGTCTAAGGTGACCAGATTTCTAAATCGATAAGGCGGTACATTAGGGATGCCCTCCCCCATAAATAATTTATTAAGCAAGCTTTTCGAACAATTTTTGTATGATTTTTAGATGTGCAATCCATTGACCAAAAACTTTGATTTTTATTAATAGTATGAAATTCAAACAGTCCTTCAGCTACCGCTAGCTGCTTTTCTTTTCCAAAATTACTTTTACGGAAAAAATCTTGTAACTTAGAAGAAGAGGCAGTAACATTTATATATATTTTATGCTTATCGGTAGCCAGATGTTTTTGCCCAAGTAGTGGTGGAATAGAAATTCATATGAAAATTACGTGCCTTTAATCCTTTTTTGCATGCCACAATTAATATTCCAAAGTGGTGCTCAATGGCATATAATAGTTACGTGCCTCTCGGTATATTTCTGACGCGTTAAGATTAATACGTAAAACCCAAGCAGCATTTAAGTAGCAGTAACTGAGATCGGAACTTTGATTGAGTAGTTGTTACGTAACTGCAACTAAATTTATGACTTTATAGGTTTAATTTCTTCAATTCGGAATATTTAGTAATGTTTCTACTATTTATTGGAACTATGTAGTTTCATTACTTCTGAGTAACTATTAAAGTATGTGGAACGGTATTGCCACTTAGTATACTTACTTTAAAGTCGTTGCAACTTCAAAGTGGTATTATGATTGTAGCAGTAACTTGCTCGAAGCTACTTTAAAGTTTTTAAAACCTTACAGTAGTATTGAATGTAACACTTACGTTTTTGCTACCCAGGAGAATCACATTAAAGTAATTTTTCGTAAACTACTCCATCTCCATATTTACTTGTAAAATGTCGGATTAATCAATAATCATTAATCAATTTGCAATTTGTTATGATTGTTAATAGATGTTTTACTATATAACCTTCAATAAAAATAACAAATTGTGCCTTAGGGATTGATATGTATGTAGCTTGAAGTTGGCAACATTTATTTGTAGTGATGTAACTAACCAATCCTGGCCCGTTCCCTGGGCGAGCGTCAGTAACACTCGAGCCGGTTTAGAGGATACACGTCTTCTACAGTCTATGCATTGTGTGTAATTCGCCCTGCTCACTCAATATTAATAAAGTTAATTAATGACAATAATTGAGTATATTTTATTTAAACACATAAAAGAACATAACAGGAATAATATAAAAATGGTTTCTATCATATTTATCAACTTATAAGTATCTCGTGTATATTTATCATGTTTTATTAAAGACATTTTTTTACTAAAAAATATATTTAAAGAAGGCACGTTGTTATTTTTCGATCTATCACCATCATATTTAACAGAAAAGTTGCAATGGTTTATAATTTTGGTGTACTGGAATGACAAAATAATCAAACATTTCATCGCTCTTTGTATTAAGTACGTATTACAAATAAACTGGCAATGCATTTTGTGACACGATCCAGCATTATATAGTATAGAAAATGATAGAATATTTGTTAAGTTGCAAGAGCAAGAGAGAGCAACCACGCGACATGATGTGTCAAAGAGAAAAGAAGTTCCACGAAAGTAGCAATTACTACGCCGCCACGTACCTGCTACCCAAAAATTGTTCCCCATTTTGGTTCCAGGCACGTAACAAAACCGTAGCAATTACGTGCTTGTGACTAGTGACTAAAACTTAATAGTTCCACCGGTAGTTGCTGGTACGTAGCGACGACTAAAAATGCTGCTTGGGAATATACATCTATTTTACAGATTTTAATTTTGTTTGATAATAAGTGTGATTGGAATTATATAGATGCAACTACGGTTATTTCTTGTAATTAATGTTAACTAAGCGTTTGTATTTAAATTCAAATAAAGTGTGCGATGTTTATTTATATAATTGGCACGGTCAAATTAAATTAAGATAAATGATATCTAGTTTTTGAAAAGAAATATAAATCCGTTGTATAGTACCAATATTAAATATAGTTTACTGCAATTTAGAAGTTAGAAGAAAATTTATTAAAAAGTTTACATTTACGTTTATTGTTTCAGCTAATAAACATAATGTAACTGTTTTGCTGTCTATGTTCGTCAAATCGTGATTATCCATAAAAAGCAGGACATTTTGAAGATTTTGTGAAGCGAGACGTGTGGTCACCTTATAATAGTCGTTTATTTTGGTTATACTATAAAATATCTGCATAATATATTATTTTTGTAATAGGTACAGTATACAAAATATGTTTACATATCTTTGAGCAAAAAATCTGTTTTTGTTTTTTTATATCAGACAGTACAATTTCTTTCACCTTTATATAGATAGTTAATATAACAAATCGGTAAAGAAGTAGGTGAAAATTTTTAAAAAACACAAAACCCCTACCGGTAGGAACAGTTTCTTCCAGAAAGGACTAGGCACCACTTAAATGGAAATCTAAGGACCAGTCGATTTTGTTGATTTTTATACCATTGGATAGATAATGAAAAAACGAAAAATTCATATCATTGTCCCAACACGGAGAAATTCGGGATTTTAGTGTAACATAATTCCCATTTAAAATGCATTGCTGTCAATCAATTCCTCTCAACAATAGAATCTGATACTAACCCTGTCAGTGGCTCTAAAACTTTTTAAAATTTTGGCTGTAACAATATAAGGTTTTAGTAATTTCTGTTTTCTTAAGTTACACATACTTAAAAATTTCAAAATTTGATTGACATTGGTTTTACAATTTATTCTAACCTTCTTGGAATAAATATTCGAACATAAATAGGATTTCTTGAAATAAATGCACATGAAAGAAATCGAATAATAATTTTATTAGGGCCGGAACAAGAGGCAATTTTTAAATATTACATCAAAAAAACAAAAAGAAACTTCTAATCTTACTAAACCTGCAAACATATTTTCAGTAAGTACTGATTTCATGTAATATATGTAGCTGTACATGCTTTTATCCTATGGGATATTATCTACACCTCTTAAATGAAGGCTTATCAAGGAAAAACTACAATTTTAAAAAGAAAGTACACGTTACTTATTTAATTGATTTATTTGCTTATGTTAAACAAGATTTATATTGTCAAATGGGAAGAACTACGTTGTATCGTTCTATAAAATACCCAAATGTAAGCATACGGATTGTATTAACAGTTGCTTGTTTTAGAACAACCACATATTAAAACATAAAAATAAAATTTTAAAAACTATTTAGGTACAATATTTATTAAGTAATGAAACAATAACTTTTTACACATTTAAATGAAAGTTAGATACCACAGATTTAAAAACAAATCCTTCTAAAATTAAAAATGAGGGTAAAAGATTTATAGCTGTGCATTCTGAAGATAAGGTTTGTGGATCAATAATAGGTATTTACTTATAGATACATTCCACGCCGATTCGACCAAAGTTGGCGGGGTACCCTCATAGATTTTTTATATTTTGTTCACGTAATGCCCTTTTCAAGCCTTGTATAAAGCTCAGATATTATTGCTTATAAATACACCGTTCGCGAGATATAGAGGTTTATTTTTTTCAGTTTTAAACGTACATGCCTATATTCAAATGCTATTTACTCGGCCTTCGTATTTAGTTAGGAAGGTCGGGTTTTCTTCATTTGAAAGAGAATGAAATGGCCTATCTACGGTAATTTCTGTTCGTTTTTCCAACATTTGTATTGTAACGTTCTTTTTAAAAATAATAACACAAGTGCTGTTTAAATCGTCTATTCACAAACAAATATTTATTTCTATACACTAATGAATACACTATAAATTAACGCTATGATTATAAAACATTAAAAACTATTATTTACAGACTATGAATTTCTAATACAACATTTATATTCACTATTTATTTTGTAATACACAGTTAATGACTTGCTGTTGACTGCCTCTCTTTTATCCGCCATCCGCTTTTATATCTTCATATAAACGCACCAGAAAACACTGGAACCTTCTATGTATTCTTAGAAAATGCTAGAATAAACCACGTCTAATTTACATGCTTGTGCGATACGTCATTTTCTCGAAGGCGGCAGAACACACCACCTGTCGCTCGAAAAGAGGTTCGTTCCTTTTCTCTCCCGTTACACTGCCCCCCTCTTCAAGTCTGTTCTGTCCCAGAACAGGTTTTATGCTCTGATTCCTGTAGAACGGGTCATGACGATATCGACAGTCTTCACCTCGACTACACGTTCCATTACGGTAGAAATAACAGTCTACACTCTTCGTTGGCCTTAATGCGGGCTGTGGGTCAAAACTGCAGACGAAGATCTTGACGTCCGTACCTCTAAAGACAACTTCCAGCATGTTTCTAACGATTCTCCAATCCAGCTGGTCCCGCCCACAGCCGAGTTTGGGAACTGCCAGTTTGTTAATTCCCCTGGTAAGCAACTCGATTCTCAAATTCCATAGTGCCCTCCACAAGTCGGCGTAACTCGGTTTCTGGTAGTAAAACTGCTTGGTTACCAAGTAGTAAATGGATCGGTCATGATCAGGCAAGCGTAAGGATTTACCAACAGAGGGATTTTGTTCTCGAAGTTCATTCAGCCGTCCAAATTTATTTCTAAACACTACTGCGATCCCCCTGGACATACGGAGATCCGCGGAGACACAGTGGGCAATGGAATAATCACCAGGGACCCGGAAGAGATCTTGTTGCATCTCAGTCGTGACTCCGAATCGCGCTTTTCTAGTTCCAGAGAACGCAGCCATAAATTCTCTAAAGGTTGGCTGATCATCTTCAGGCCTTACGATTTTGATAGCCACCTCGGCCTCATCTTTCCGATCCGGGACTGCGTCATTATTTCCCTCATAGTGCGCCAGACGATTGGAGTGTACCACCTTTGGTTTCCCCCTTGGCAATTTCTGGATGCGATAAATCAAGTCATTTATTCGTTTCTTCACCTGGTATGGACCCTCCCAATTTCGCTGTAATTTTGGAGAATAGCCACGACGCCTTTGCGGGTTGTATAACCAGACAAGCTCTCCAGGTTGAAACCCTCCTTCTTGGGCCCTCACATCGTACGTAGCCTTCATCCGGTCACTCGCGATTCGACTATTATTTCGGGTTCGGTCGTGAATATCCTCCAACTTCTTCTTTAAGTTGATGACATAATCATTCCCGGCTACCTCCTGCTCTATAGGTGGAGACCCAAATTCCAGATCACACGGTAACCGTAACTCGCGTCCAAACATCACAGACGCTGGTGACTGACCGGTTGTTTCGTGGACCGATGCACGATAAGCCATCAGGAACAGATGCAGGTATCGGTCCCAGTCTCGTTGATGATCGGAGACGACCTTGGCCAAATATTTGCCCATTGTTCGATTCATGCGTTCTACCATTCCATCGGACTGCGGATGTAACGGTGTGGTCCGAGTCTTGCGAATGCCCAACAATCGACAGACTTCTCCAAAGAGTACAGACTCGAAATTGCGGCCTTGATCCGAATGCAGCTCCATGGGCACTCCGAAACGACTGAAGAACTCTTTGACTAGTACGTCAGCAACAGTCGCAGCTTCCTGGTTTGGTAGGGCATATGCTTCTGGCCATTTGGTAAAATAGTCCATTGCCACTAAGATGTATTTATTCCCATCGTCGGTTTCGGGAAATGGTCCGGCAATGTCTATAGCTATTCTCTCCAGAGGACTACCCACATTGTACTGCCTCATAGGTGCTCTTCGCTTCCCCAAGGGTCCGTTGCCAGTGGCACATAATTCACATTTCCGGCACCACTCCTTCACGTCTTCTTTACAATTGACCCAATAAAAACGCTCCCTAACTTTCTCCAAAGTCTTTTTCACACCGAAGTGTCCTCCTGAGGCACCGTCATGGAGATGTCGCAATACTGTAGCCACTCGGCTTCTTGGAACCACGAACTGAGACCTAATGGTGGTGCCATCTTCACTCTCCAGTACTCGCTTCAGGAGATCGTCTTCCACCTTCAAGGACCCCCATTGGGCCCAATATGCTTTGAGCGTTCTGTTGAAAGGGCTGACGGCCTCCCAGGCAGGCCTTTCTCCCACGCGCTTCCATTCCAGTACCATTTTTAGTTCGGGATCAGCCTCCTGCTGTCGCTGCAATTCTTCCGGCAACCAATTGTCGTTGACGATGGTAGTCCTTAATACTTGGCAAACCCTCTCTTCCAAACGAGAGCAATGACGGCAATCCGTTGGACAGGGTCTTCTTGAAAGAGCATCGGCATTTCGATGACTAGTGCCCGCTCGATGTTCGGTGTCAAAGTCGTATCCTTGTAATCGTTCGATCCACCTTGCGACCTGGCCTTCAGGATTACGGAATTGTAACAGCCATTTCAACGCTGCATGGTCCGTCCTCAATAAAAACTTCCGTCCGTACAAGTATTTGTAGAAGTGCTCAACGGACTTCACGACGGCCAATAGTTCTTTTCTGGTCACACAATAATTCCTTTCGGCTTTCGACAAAACCTTACTAAAATAGCCGATGACCTTTTCTTGTCCATCCTGTATCTGAGAAAGTACCCCCCCAATGGCCAAATTACTTGCATCTGTGTCAAGTATGAATTTCCCTTCTGTCCGTGGATAGCTCAATATTGGTGCTGTTGTCAGGGCACGCTTCAGCTGTTGGAAAGCTGTTTCACACTCTCCGCTCCAAACATACTCGCGCCCATCTTCAGTTAACCTTGTCAGAGGTTTCGCTATATTGGCAAACCCAGGAACGAAACGCCGGTAGTAGGTACATAACCCAAGAAAACTACGAACTTGGTGTTTATCTTTCGGTGTTGGCCACTCTTGAACTACACGAATCTTATCGGGGTCGGCTGCCACTCCATTTTGTGATACGACGTGCCCGAGATATTTCACTTCCTTTCTGAATATGTGGCACTTTTTCGGACTCAGTTTCAGATTGGCTCCACGTAGTCTTCGGAACACTTCCTCTAGGTTTTTCAAATGTTCGTTGAATGATTTTCCGACTACAATCACATCATCTAGGTATACCAGGCAGGTCTTCCACGACAGCCCTCTCAGGATGGTCTCCATTAAACGCTCAAAGGTGGCCGGAGCGTTACATAGACCAAAAGGCATAACCGTAAACTGCCATAATCCGGAACCAATAGTGAACGCGGTCTTCTCCCGGTCTTCAGGTTCCATTTCAACTTGCCAATAACCACTCTTCAAGTCCAAAGTCGAAAACCATCGTGAACCAGACAGGGTATCTAACGTGTCGTCGATGCGTGGTAAGGGATAGCTGTCTTTCTTGGTCACGTCATTAAGCTGCCGATAGTCCACACAAAATCTCGTTGACCCGTCCTTCTTACTGACCAGGACCACCGGTGATGCCCAGGGACTGCTGGATGGCTCGATGACCCCTTGTTCTTCCATATCGATAATAATCTTCTCGGCTTCTGCTCTCCTTGCTAGAGGTAGACGCCTCGGCTGCTGACGGACAGGCATAGAGTTGCCTGTATTGATTTTATGTTTTATTATATCTGTTCGTCCCTTCTGGCTATCGTCAAGAGCGAAGATATCTTGGTATCGATGAACCAAACCCTGTACCTCTTTCACTTCTGTTCTGTTAAGGTCTTCGCACGAACTAGTAACCATACCCACTAATTTTCCACCATGGTCTTTGGGCGCTGGTTTTGGAACATCAGCCATACACCTGGCTACTCGGAATACTGGCACACACTGTCCCACAAGGGTACTCTTCTTCAATGTCACCGGATCCACATTAACGTTCATAAGCCTCACCGGTACTGTCTTTCCAACCTTGATCAGCGCTTTTCCCACCAGTATGCCACTATGGATCTTCTTATCACAAACAGGCTCCATCATTCGCACACATCCAACCCGAAGATCTCCATCCAAACCTGCCTCGACAACCATCTCGCTTTGACCCGGCAATATCACATCTTCAGTCAGCAAAACCCTTACAACCGGATCTTCTCGTGGGTGCAACGGAAGTTCTTCGTTACCGACCTTCAAAACACCCTCTTTCAAATCCAACGTAAAACCAAATTTTCTCAGGAGGTCCATTCCAAAGATGAAGTCATCAGTGATATCGGCTACCAGCACCTCATGATCACGTTCTTCACTTCCAATGCCAATCTTCATCTTCACCACTCCGCGTGTTGGTATCACTTCACCTGTTGCTGTACGGAGTTGAGTAGTTGTTGATAACAGCTTCATACTTGATTGTAGAACATCAGGGCGTACGATGGATTTTGTCGCCCCCGTATCAATAAGTAGTGGAACAGTTCGGTTAGCAATCTTTCCATCTACAAACAAACTGCCGTTACTATTCTTTGATGTTACGGCATGGATCGTGATCTCCGGGGCATCTTCACTCGCAGCCAACGTTCGCCCCCTCTTGCCAACCCCTTTTAACTTTTCCGACGGTTGTACTTTTCTGGGTTTAGGGCAGCGGCGTCGTATGTGCCCTTGTTCACCGCAGTTCCAGCAACGGGGTCCTCGAACTTCTTGAGGATTCCTCTTACGACTATCTTCCTTCTGAAGAACTCTCATTAATAATTCTTCTAGGCGATCTTTGGAACTGGAACCTTCCTCTATGTATTCTTAGAAAATGCTAGAATAAACCACGTCTAATTTACATGCTTGTGCGATACGTCATTTTCTCGAAGGCGGCAGAACACACCACCTGTCGCTCGAAAAGAGGTTCGTTCCTTTTCTCTCCCGTTACAGTATCATAGTATATTAACCGAGTTTTTTACAAATTTTGACTTTTCTCAAAATCGATTCCATTAATTTTTTTCAAAAAAATCACAACTATTGTATGCAATGTTCTTATAATTGCGTTAAAATTTAAATTTAGTATCTTTATGGAATCAGAAGTTATGAAGTTTCTTCTATAGTCGTGAGAACAAAATGTTCTGAAACGACATGCACTTGTATCATGAACAGCGAATGTAACTCTCAAAATGCTCCATTAATTTTCTCCAAAAGAATCACAACTATTGCATGATATGTCCTTATCATTGTAATAAAATTTCAACTTGGTATCTCAATAGAATCGGAAGTTGAGACATTTTTTCTGTAGTCGTGCGTAAACACTTTACACACTGCAACAAGAATTATCCGAAGTCCACGGGACGCAGTTGCGAGCAAACCTATTGTAGGTATATATTATATGATAATACAACGAATTATAGTAATTATTACCACTTTTGTTTTAACAAATCAAATTCGAAACAATCATTTGAAAATCATAAGTTTTCGCTACAACCTTTGCGATACGAAAGATCAGCCAAATGTTGATAAACTTAATATTAAAAAAAGATAAGTTTTGCTGAAAATTATAATTGAATTTGAAGCACATGAGGATTTTTGAACCAGCTATTTATCAGCTTCAGAAGGCTTCCTGGAACTCTAAAGTTCCATTCTACTCTCCTGTTGGTATCGAAATTGTTATTCATTTCCAAATGATTGTTTCGAGTTTGATTTGTTAAAACAAAATTAGTAATAATTGTAATTCGTTGTATTATCATATAATCAGAGTCGGAGCCAGAGAATTATTTGGGGGGGGGGTGGAATTTTTGGAAAAATAATTGTTTTAATACATAATAATTAAATAAACATTATTTGACTCTATCCTATGTATATTTATTTATAAATTTGGGGGGGGGGAATTTCCCCCGCCGTTAATCCGCGCCTGATATAATATATACCTACAATAGGTTTGCTCGCAACTGCGTCCCGTGAACTTCGGATATACGCACGACTACAGAATTAATGTCTCAACTTCCGATTCTATTGAGATACCAAGTTGAAATTTTATTACAATGATAAGGACATATCATGCAATAGTTGTGTTTTTTTTGGAGAAAATTAATGGAACATTTTGAGAGTTACATTTGCTGTTCATGATACAAGTGCATGTCGTTTCAAAACATTCTGTTCTCACGACTATAGAAGAAAATTCATAACTTTTGATTCCATAAAGATACCAAATTGAAATTTTAACGCAATTATAAGAACATTGCATACAATAGTTGTGATTTTTTTGAAAAAAATTAATGGAACCGATTTTGAGAAAAGTCAAAATTTGTTTAAAACTCGGTTAATATACTATGTTACAAATGTTGGAAAAACGAACAGAAATTACCGTAGATAGTCCATTTCATTTTCTTTCAAATGCAAAAAAACCCGACCTTCCTAACTAATACGAAGGCCGAGTAAATAGCATTTGAATATAGGCATGTACTTTTAAAACTGAAAAAAATAAACCTCTATATCTCGCGAACGGTGTATTTATGGGCAGTAATATTTGAGCTTTATACAAGGCTTGGAAAGGGCATTGCGTGAACAAAATATAAAAAAAATCAATGAGGGTACCCCGCCAACTTTGGTCGAATCGGCGTGGAATGTATCTATACAAACATGCAGTTTTTTTTGTCTTGTAAAAAGTTGATTTTAAACTAAGTATTTGTGTATGTTATTTATTTCATTTTAGCTTTTGTATAAACGATTATCATATCACCATTACGTAACCAATTAGTTACATAGCTGTTCTGTATCTTCACGTCGTTTTTTGTCCTCATGTGGTGCTCTTAATAAAGCCGCATCTTTATTTTTATAATCAGAAAAATACGGCCTGTGAATGTCTAAAATATATCCATCAGGAGCGACGACTAATACAGGAAGCAATAAGATGTGCAGAATTGGTCGACGATATTTTGGGGTAACATGCCATTTTCATCAAAATGTTCTTCACAGCAGAACCCATTTCTGAGAATAAAGATCTCCTTGTAACAGTAAACTTCCAATCTTACTTCAAAGACCACTCTCGGTGTAATTCTTGCCTATTATACTATCACATATAAAACATTTATTTCGTCTTTGAACTATGCAGTTGAATTTGAGACTGTCTTCATCACCTACATCCACAGCAATGGTTTGCACTATTTGTGTGTGGCAATTTGCGTGAATAATAAAACGTCATCATTTCTGTCCATATCTTTGGGTTGTAATCCATTGCTTAACCGATCTTTGGTTGCAAGTTATTGATATTCTGGATAAATAGCTAAATTACTGAAACGTAGAAAATCCATTTGAACGTCCTCCTCGTTCACAAACGTAACCTTACAGCACTTGTATTAAATAGAATGAGTTAAAAATGGATATTGTCGATTTTTAACAGCACTACTAGCATACAATTCAATAATTTTGACAATAATGCCATTAGCAGAAAATATTTAAATCATTGTTTCTAAAATACCTAGTTGTAATATTATTTTTCGCAATACCTTTTGTGTATGCAATATTATTATATCTTCAATTGATTTAAATTCAGTTACATTCTGCTTAATATAAAAGCTAAAAAGAAAAAGGAAATACACAAATTGTAGTTTAAAATCTACTTTTTACAATAGACAATTACAAAAACTTCATGTTTGTATAAGTAAATACCTACCTGATTTCTATTTAAGCTTTATTCGATTTCTTTCATGAGCATTTACTTCAAGAAAGCCTATTTACTTTTGAATATTTATTCCAAAAAGGTTAGAATAAATTGTGAAACAAATGTCATTCAAATTTTGAAATTTTCAAGTATGTGTAACTTAAGAAAACAGAAATTACTAAAACCTTATATTGTTACAGTCAAAATTTTAAAAAGTTTTAGAGCCACTGACAGAATTAGTTCAGATTCTATTTATAAGGGGTTCCAGGCTACCACACCTCCGGCTAGCACAACCTTTCGCCCGTTATAATAATTTTTATTTACTTCACTCATAATCATCAAGTCTAATCATACTGGGAGAGCTGGTGGGTAATAACTATACTTCTTACACCATGTACCTCGTTTATTAATTCAACATAAAGGAAAAAAAAATAGATACATAAAATTTATAACAAATAAATAAATCACTTCAGTTTGACAAAACACTCTTATATCTATTAAATAATGCAATATAACCCATATCATAAAACCACCTTAGTTATTGCAATTTCTGATCTACCCCGGTATTCCCAAAGTTAAGAGTTTCTAATAACAAAATTTTACATTACATACATAAAGAAATGATATCAACCTTTACCTCTTTAAATGAACAATACAATAGATTGCACTTTAGCGATAAGCGCTAAAGCAAAAATAATGATAACGCCAGAATGCGTGAACTGTAGGAACGTTCCTTCACATCCATAAAATATAAAAGGAAAATCTCCCTACAGAATTTCAATTATATACAAAAAAATAATAAATATTTATGGGTTAAATTAATTCCAAAAAAAAAACAATGATATTATTTATTTATCAATTAAATAATAATTGCTCAACAAACGCAATTGTTTTATTATTCTTTTGATCAATAAGATCCTTTAAAACAAATTAAGCTGAAATCCTTCATGAATATGAACTTTTAAATTAATACAATAAGAAAAATGTTTATAACAGATATACCCTTATCCTGGTATTTTCGTTTCTTCCAGGTAAAAAAAAGATGATAAGCTGGAACCAATCTCTAACGTACGGTCAAGCGCAGCACAGCAAAATATTCTCCTGGATTAATCGTCAATAAGATATGCGTCTACTGACGGCGATGCATCCAGATGAAATAAACGGAAGCAGGGAAAAACCCTAGCGGAAATAAGGACCCTAAAATATAACAAAAAAAGTCTCACAAAAAAGCCTACGTCACACGCTAGAACTTACCCAAAATATCAATTGGGGTTAATTCTACCAAATAGATGAGGACAACTCGAATAATCAGAAGTTCTCTGCGATATCACAACGCTGCCTAACGTCAGGTTCTTCTCCCAGACAATATCCAGACAAAATTACTCAACAGAGAAAAAAAGAAGACCTATAGGGCACTGCACGCACAAATCCCTTTCGGTAGGTACGAAACCTTAAATAGCGAGCACGACTAGACGGCTTGGATAATCGTAGTAGAATCCTTGAGTACAACTTCACGTACAAATTCCTAACAGTCAAATTATCAAAAGCAAAGAGTGGGAAAACTCGATGCGTATACTAACTATGGAATTCACAAAGAGAAATATATATACGAGGCGCGATCGAAATAAACCCGTAACAATCCCCCTCTTACTCCGACAAGTCTCGAACCTAGAGAGAGACGTAAGCGGAATAAGCACTAGATCAACCAAGATAAAGGAATCTCTTAACTATAACTCAACTCAGCAAAAAGTTAAAACCAAACCAACCCACAACAACCAATTTACTACAAGAAACAACTTGTAGCAAATCTGTCCAAGATTGTCAGGAGAGTGTTGTTTAGGTAACAGCAATTAAGGAGTACATCCCATATTGATCACGGTCGCAGCAGGTGGAAGCGCACGCGTCATCCGTTATGGCCTAAGGCCCAAAACACAATCAATAGCAATGTACCCTCAAAGGCTGCAGCCAAACCAACCCTGATCACCAACAAATCTTAACAAGTTGGCCCACCCCAAGATAAACCCCAACTAAACTAACCTAACCTAGTGACATCCAACCCCCCCCCCCAAATCAACGGACCCAACCCACACCCCTAAACACAAAAGACAAGACAAACTATACCAAGGTAGCTCCCCTGCGCACAGGGTCGCGCCAACGGTCATAGTCACATCACGGTGCAGAGGTCAATAGAAGCACAATTAGAAAGGGTGAGTAGCACAGCCACCCCTGCTTCGAAAAGAACGCCCGAAAGCAATCCCCCCTCGGCAAGGAGCTGAACCACTCGCCAAACTAACGGCCAGTGGTCGTTCTAACACAAGAGCATTAGAACAACGAAATGAATGGAAGAATATAGGATAGAAGATAGTGCAGCTGAAAGTTATAGGCGAAAAGGACATTTACACACAATTACACAGCAAGACACAAAAGCATACGAATACAGACAGGAAGGTAAAGGACAGAGAAGGAACACAAGACCTAGATAGAAGAGTCGGAACACTGTCTCGGAAAATAGAGGTGAGCCAGGTTCCACAGAGACCTACCGTCGCACCCAACCAACCGCCCAAAAAAAAAAACAAAACTGGTTACACTATAAGGTACAGCAAGATAACCTATTCAAACTAATTTTCATCATCCGGAGGATGAGCCTTTAAATCTTTAATATGCCAAATAGTGGCTTTACCTGAATCATCGATAAGTTCATACGTCCAAGGAGAAACCACACGGGAAATAGTATAAGGGCCGACATACTTGGCGGCTAATTTGGCATTAAAATGTTTTGTGGCATCGGAAAGTACGTAATTCCGGCGCCAAACCTTTTGATTTAAAGTAAACTTAATAGGTCGACGACGCAAATTATACTGTCTAGCACTGCGCTCATGAGCTCTTTTAATTTTGGCCTGAACATCTTTGTACATTTTGGAAAACGCTAACTCCCTACCAACAGGGTCGGGGACAGAATTCGTTGCAGAGGGTAAGAAGTTTTCATCACTACCCTTCAACGAGACTTCCCTACCGAAATTGATAAAATTTGGGGTTAAATCCGTAACATCATGTTTAGCAGAGCGTATAGCATAACCTATTTTAGCTAAGTACTGAGCCCAAGTTTTATGATTGTCCTTCACATAGGCTCTTAACATGCTTTTGACAACTCTATTAACACGTTCGGTAGGATTACATTGGGGATGATAATGAGCATTAAAAGACACTTTAACGTCATAGCGGTTCAACATATCCAAAAACAGTTTTCCCTTAAATTGAACTCCATTATCTACTATCAGAGTTTTCGGGGCACCGAACATAAGGAAAACATGATCCTCCATCGCGCTAGTTACACTAGAAGCTGTAGCAGAACGCAAGGGAAAGAGCAGAACAAACTTACTAAATGTGTCGCAGACAACTAAAATGTAAGAATATCCTTTGGAAGAACGAGGCAAAGGGCCCACCAAATCAGCACTAATCAATTGCCAAGGCTTGGTAGCAGTGACAACTTTGCTCAATAAATGACCCGCTGGAGCTTGTAAGTCAGGTTTAGTAGCAAGACAAGTATTACAATATCTAACATACCGGGCAATATCCTGTCTAAGCTTAGGCCAATAATAATTCTTAACCACGCGAGCGACAGTCTTTGAAATACCGAAATGACCGCTAGTAGGGTCGTCATGGCAGGATTTGATGATATCTGCACGCTTTTCCTTAGGAGGGACTAATCTCCATTCTTGCGGAGAATAATCGAGATCCACATAACGGGACTTAGCATACTTATACAACTTATTATTACTAACACGCCATAAGGGATACTTACGAGGGTTATGGTTAACAGCACCATACATTTTTAAATACCACAGGTCGGAGGTATCAACTATTTCTGAAACTTGTACCGATGCAATTGGTATTGGAACAGAACGAGAGAGAAAGTCTGGAACAGTATGTTCAGAACCTTTTCTATGAATTAACTCAAAGTCATAAGGCTGCAAACGTAATGTCCAACGGGCAAGACGTCCTTGAGGATCTTTGAGGTTATGTAACCATATCAGAGAGTGACAATCAGTAATCACTTTAAAATGAAATCCCTCAAGATAATGTCGAAGTTTTTCGATAGCCCATATAACCGCAAGACATTCACGCTCGGTTGCACTAAATTTTCTTTCTTGATGAGTTAAGGAACGAGAGAGATAGCAAATGACTTTTTCGCCATCCTCAAACTGTTGACTAAGCACGCAGCCTAAACCAAAAGACGAGGCATCGGTTTGCAGGTAAAAGGTACGTTCGAAATCAGGCCGAGCCAAAACAGGGGCTGTAATTAAATATTCTTTCAGAGTGGCAAAAGCCTTATCACACTCAGCAGTCCAAGACCATTTAACATTCTTTTTGGTCAAATGAGTCAAGGGAGCGACAATAGCGCCAAATTGTGGCACGAACCGACGATACCACGAGGCAGTTCCAACAAAACGACGGGCTTCCTTGACATTCGTAGGAGGAGGAACGCCCAATATGGCTTGAACTTTTTCAGGGTCAGGACGAAGACCAAGTTCATCTATAACAAATCCTAAATATTTTAATTGGGGTCGGCAAAACTGACACTTGTCGAATCCTACAGTAAGTCCAGCAGCATGAAGACTATCAAACACTTTCCTTAAGGTTTCTAAATGACTATCAAAATCTTTTGATATAATAATTATATCGTCTAAATAAACGAACACCGAGGGTTGAAGATTAGCTCCTAAAACTGCATCAATTAATCTTTGCCAAGTGGCAGGTGCATTGGTCAAACCAAAAGGCATAACCTTAAAGCGATAGAGTCCACCAGGTACCGTGAAAGCTGTAAAATCACGAGAGTTTTCTGCCACCGGGACTTGCCAATACGCACTCTTAATATCTATCGAAGATAAGAACTTAGCATCCCGTAACTGGTCTAAGATTGATGAGATAAGCGGAAGTGGATAAGCATCCTTACGAGTCACACTGTTCACCTTACGAAAGTCTACGCAAAAACGAAAGGTATTATCCCTTTTGGGCACAAGACAGATAGGTGAAGACCAAGGACTTTTACAAGGTTCAATAATATCTTCATCGAGCATACATTTAATCTCAGCCTCAATAAGTTTTTGTCTAGCCGGAGATACAGGATAATATCTTTGCTTGATGGGTTTAGTATCAGGCAAAATCTCGATTTCATGAGATACCACATGAGTTCTCCCTAAACTACCTTTCATTAACTGTTTCTTTTCTGACAACAACAGGTCATGGGCTTCCTTTTGCTCTGAGGTAAGTGTAGAAGCAC
The DNA here is from genome assembly GCA_929113105.1 of Agrypnus murinus. Lineage (NCBI taxonomy): Eukaryota > Metazoa > Arthropoda > Insecta > Coleoptera > Elateridae > Agrypnus > Agrypnus murinus. The sequence continues at coordinate 92,822,956 of OV816023.1, forward strand.
TAGAGATACTACCTATAGCTACTGAAGGAGCTACTTCAGAAAAATGCCAGATGTTCTGTCGAAGATCGGGTATAATGTTCATGGACATCCAGAAATAAACTCCTAGAATCAACTGGTGAGGAAGATCAGGTATCACCAATATGTCGAGAACCTTCACTTTATTCTCTAAACAAACAGGAACCGAAACAAAGCCTGAACTGTAACATTTGTCGCCGTTGGCAACAACGCATTCTACTATATGTGGTCTTAATTTCAAACCTAATCTCTCTAACTTTTGAAATCCCGAATTACCAACTAAGGTTCGCGATGCACCAGAATCCAATAAACCAACAAAGGGTACACCTAATATTGAGATTTCCAGATAAGGACGCTGATCACCAGATACATGTGACAAAACATAGTCTAGCAAAAACATGGATTTGGTCGAGGACGAAGATATGGGAGAGCATACTCGACCGCTCAGCATCTCCCGGTGGTGTTTTCCGAACACTTGGGGCAATTACGACTAATAGTCCCTGATTGACCACATCGATAACAAAACCGCCTACGAGGGCTAGGGCAATGACTGAATCTATGTCCTACTAGATTGCAATTAAAGCACCTTGGGTCCGGTCTCAACGAAGGCCGTTGATGAGAGGAAGAAGCAGAAGAATTGCTACTCGTTTGAGGTAATACAGACTCCCAAGAATTATTTTTTGCTCCTACTGAACAGGAAAAAGCGAAGTCGGTATCCACATAAGAGGATTTCTTTCTAGATGGAGGTTGATAATTATCCGCCCTATGCTTCTTTGTTTCTAACTTTAAACACTCATTTTCCAAATCAGTCAAAGTGTTGACAACAGGAAGTTGCATTGTATAAAACGGGGCTAAATTTCGGGAAACGATTTCTAATTGCTCCGATTCCGGAATAGTTCCGTATCTACGAAACATAGCTAACATGCACGCGTAATAGTCAATAAAACTCTCAGACGGATCTTGAGTACGCATCATTATATCCTGCAATAATCGAGCCTTGTAATCAGGAGGTTCGTAGTGTCTAATAAGTAATCCTTTTAATGAATCCCAATCCGTGAATCTATCCCTATTCGATCTATACCAATATAAAGCCCTTCCTTCAAATAAATCAATCGCTGACTCATACACCAGTTGGGAAGACACGTTTCTTGCCAACATCAGCTCCTCAACACGTTCTAGAAAATGATGAACCGAAACATCCTTAGATTCCCCAGTAAATTTAATTTCCCATTTCCTCACTGGAAAAAAGGAACCAGAAACATTTGGTCTGGGTACACGAGTGGAATTATGAATAGGTGACTGCAAATCATCGTTATCATTCGCACCAAGAGGTAAACGAATTTGTTCTACTAAAGTTTCGAAGCTTGGCAGTGCGCTGTGATTATCTAAACGATCTAGTAGAGAAAGAAAATTAGCCAGTAACTGAGATTTACCAACTGATTGTTCCGAGGTAAGAGAATCCGAAGTAATTCTATTCACGCGATTAATGCAATGATGTAACCTCATTCGTATGGTATAAGGTTGCAATCTACTACCAGTCTCTAAATTACCCAAAATGGTCACTAGCTCATCACACTTATTGTTCAAAACATCTATTTCCTCAGTCACATTCACTCGCAATTCCGGATAAGAAAAGGAACTATTAACGTTTTCTAATCTAAGTAAAGGTCTTAACAAACTACGAAGTTCGTCAACAGTGTTATTGTCCTCTGACTGAATTCCCCTGAATTTCAATTCATACTTTAATTCGTCTTTTCTGAGACAACCAGCGTCTATACGAAGAAACATCTTGAAATATATAACAAATATCGCGAAAAAGTGTAATAAAAGATCAATCAGTATTAAATAATAATCGAAGATCAATAGTATTCACTTCTATAATGTTTCTACTCCACACCCCTAACCAAATAAGCGAAGCAGTATCAATGCAAACCAATAAATTTTATAACGAAGTCCAGAAAAAAGATGTATCTGTTCTATTACTTTGTAACAACAGAGGCATAAGCGTAAGAAGTATTTATACGAATACGTAATTAAACTGTAATTAAAGAAAGTTGGGCGCCAATTATAAGGGGTTCCAGGCTACCACACCTCCGGCTAGCACAACCTTTCGCCCGTTATAATAATTTTTATTTACTTCACTCTTAATCATCAAGTCTAATCATACTGGGAGAGCTGGTGGGTAATAACTATACTTCTTACACCATGTACCTCGTTTATTAATTCAACATAAAGGAAAAAAAAAATAGATACATAAAATTTATAACAAATAAATAAATCACTTCAGTTTGACATAACACTCTTATATCTATTAAATAATGCAATATAACCCATATCATAAAACCACCTTAGTTATTGCAATTTCTGATCTACCCCGGTATTCCCAAAGTTAAGAGTTTCTAATAACAAAATTTTACATTACATACATAAAGAAATGCTATCAACCTTTACCTCTTTAAATGAACAATACAATAGATTGCACTTTAGCGATAAGCGCTAAAGCAAAAATAATGATAACGCCAGAATGCGTGAACTGTAGGAACGTTCCTTCACATCCATAAAATATAAAAGGAAAATCTCCCTACAGAATTTCAATTATATACAAAAAAATAATAAATATTTATGGGTTAAATTAATTCCAAAAAAAAACAATGATATTATTTATTTATCAATTAAATAATAATTGCTCAACAAACGCAATTGTTTTATTATTCTTTTGATCAATAAGATCCTTTAAAACAAATTAAGCTGAAATCCTTCATGAATATGAACTTTTAAATTAATACAATAAGAAAAATGTTTATAACAGATATACCCTTATCCTGGTATTTTCGTTTCTTCCAGGTAAAAAAAAGATGATAAGCTGGAACCAATCTCTAACGTACGGTCAAGCGCAGCACAGCAAAATATTCTCCTGGATTAATCGTCAATAAGATATGCGTCTACTGACGGCGATGCATCCAGATGAAATAAACGGAAGCAGGGAAAAACCCTAGCGGAAATAAGGACCCTAAAATATAACAAAAAAAGTCTCACAAAAGAGCCTACGTCACACGCTAGAACTTACCCAAAATATCAATTGGGGTTAATTCTACCAAATAGATGAGGACAACTCGAATAATCAGAAGTTCTCTGCGATATCACAACGCTGCCTAACGTCAGGTTCTGCTCCCAGACAATATCCAGACAAAATTACTCAACAGAGAAAAAAAAGAAGACCTATAGGGCACTGCACGCACAAATCCCTTTCGGTAGGTACGAAACCTTAAATAGCGAGCACGCCTAGACGGCTTGGATAATCGTAGTAGAATCCTTGAGTACAACTTCACGCACAAATTCCTAACAGTCAAATTATCAAAAGCAAAGAGTGGGAAAACTCGATGCGTATACTAACTATGGAATTCACAAAGAGAAATATATATACGAGGCGCGATCGAAATAAACCCGTAACATATTGTTGAGACGAATTGATTGACAGCAATGCATTTTAAATGGGTATTATGTTACACTAAAATCCCGAATTGCGGCTTTGCTATGAATTTCTCCGTGTTGGGCCAATGATATGAATTTTTCGTTTTTCATTATCTATCCAATGGTATAAAAATCAACAAAATCGACTGGTCCTTAGATTTCCATTTAAGTGGTGTCTAGTCCTTTATTACCTACCGGTAGGAACATAATACACTCCCTTGATATTATGTTCTTTAACACCGAAATTAATTGATTTCATATTATATGTAAACAAAATCATACCGGTAACGTTTGTGACAGATAATAACCATACTTACCAGGTCTAAACAACTTTAACGCAGATATTTTATTTTTTTTTATTTCACGCCTTCACTACGGGGGAACCAACATCTAAGGCCATCTGTCCACCATCTAACATGCAACACGAATACACACATCCATAGTTGAGGTGGCGGAATTTTCCAATTAGAAAAATCTCGCCGCCACAAGTGGGATTCGAACCCACGACCCTTGGAACACGAGTGATGCACTGACACCACTCGTCCACCGCCGGCCCGCAGATATTTTATTAAATACTATATTATTCAGAAAACTATGGCACTCCAAACACACCTTTATTAAGCCACAACAAATTTCTTTTACAATGTTGCCGTGAATATCTATTTTCTTAAAAACCGCGGAGTAACTTACGTATGTGATCACTATTTCTGATACACATTTCATTTTAAATTATCAAGGCTTTAGTAAACTTCTAATAAAAAGTAACAGATATTATTTGAAAATGATTCCAAAGTGCTTAGTAAAATTAAATCAAAACATTTTTTAATTAAATCCATATTATAAAAATATTAGGTTAAGTTACACTGCGAACAATTTGGAGTTTTTGGATGTATAGATTTTGTATTTATTGATTTTTAAAAAATGTACTTTAGCAAAATTTTAGAAGACGGTACTAATTAATTATATTAATCTAGAAAAGACTTTATACCATAGAATATAGAAGACATCACAAATTATCAAACCAAGTGATGAATCGATCAATCGGTTAAATGAATTGATCGATTAATCGGCCTTTCGATTATTTTTTAATATAGTGATTTAATTGTTTATATAATCGAATAATTGATTAATTGATCAATCGATTAAATCGATCTAACAATTAATCGATTTAATTGATATTTTTTAATCAAGTTTCGATTATTGATTTCCATAATCGCACAGCCTTTTAGTAAAAACTATTTAAAATATATCGATTTTATGAAACTACTACCTAAATTACTAAATTGCTGTAATTAATATAATTAATTCTAAATTAATTTATAAATTACTTCTTGGTGAAACTAGATCTATAACTTTGTTATTATGAATTCTAGATAAAATATGTTTTCCAAAGCCAATTTAGTATAATTTTTAATTAGAAAATGTTCGTTCGCATGAAACTTGCGAATGTAGACAAGAAGAAGACAATGTAATAAAAGAACAAATTTATAACTTAAATAAAGATTGACGTAACTTAAAGAAATTACATTAAATTCAATTAACACATTATAACAACAAACATACATTTTTTACATGTATGGCAACTGGATTTTTAATTGTGATTGATCAATAAAATAATTTTCATCTAAATTCTCTGTGCTATCGCTGACCTTGCATTCATCGAATAATATATTTCTCAATACATCCCATTTATTAACGAAATCCATAAATTCACTTTGCAAAATTTCTTTGAACGGTTTACTAGCAGATACAGAGTGTCAAGACAATTACCACGAAATTTTTTTAAAAACTAAATCGTCAGAATTATTAGGATCTAAACTATAACAAATACAAGGTAGCATGGTTTTGATATCTTTGTTCTAAGCAATAGGTTAACTCGAGACTTGTCTAAGAAATTCTTCATAGGTTCGCCAAAAGCATTCTCTCCTGGCATTCGTTTCGTTTTTTGAAAATCCTGGCTTCCGCAAAATTTTCTTTTAATTCATCTACATTTTTTTCTTGGCAAGTTCTTCTTTTGCACATTTTATTAATTATTAAACGTCTCCTGCCTTGTAAACCATTTCTATGTCTCACTGGTCGCGACTGGAGTTTAATTGTATCACCAGTTTGTTTCGCCATTTTATAAGCTTATATAAAATTAATTCCTTGCATCTGCAAATACAAGGATAAAGCTGTTGTTGCCGAAAATATCCTTAAGAAGAAAAGCACTTATTGGAGAAGCAAATCCCTGTATGAAAGGTAAATATGTATGGATGTTTTTATATACTAGTCTATGTCTTGGAGAAAAATTCCGACAATTCGTCAAAAAATCGTCCTGTACAGGGGCGCTGTATAGGTAATTTTAGGTAAAAATCGACAATTTTTAAAATCCACACCTTTTATTATTTATATCACAATATCTCGGGATCTAATTGCGATATCGTTGTGGTTCTTTTTGCAAATTAATGCTCACTAATGAGCGCTTCTATCTGTATAAAGCTGATTAAGGAAAATTGTTTAATTAAACTAAACAATAAGTTTAAATTTAAAATTTAGCTTTTGGTGTATTGTAAATTATACTGAGCGACAACCTTTTTTATTTTTGGAAATTTTCCTATGCATCCTGCGAATGGATTAATGGGAAAACTTTAAAAAAGTTAAAAAAAACGAATTATAAGCATATGTTTAATAGTTTTCGAGGTAGGATTTATTGTGAACCGCTGGCATTGTGCGTGGCACCTAAATACTTACACACTCAAAAAATATGGTTGGTTAATTCAACTGAAAAAAGTTGTTGAGTAACAAATCGGTAAATTTAGTAAATATAAACATGATATCAGTTGAAACAAACCGCTCACTTACTGTTAGAACAACCGTAGAAAATTTGTTGCAGTACAAAATAAGAACAACTAAATTATTTAGTTAATCTAAACATTCAATAGGTTCCTTAATCGGTGAAGACTAATAAAATTAAACTATGGATTTGTTTATTTATAAAGTTTACCCACATTTTCGTTAGTCAACCAAATTATTCTATAATTTGAACAATATTTTGTAAGGTAATAATTTTGTTTGTACATAAACGTAAATTTTGATTAATGAACCATACATTTGTTTGAAATAACCTATTCTTTCCTTTGGGCTACCTACAAAAGAAGTGCAAATTAACTATCTTTATACGTAGATTATTCTGACAAGTTGTACTTCCGGATAATTTAACGGTTTTTCGCAATTTTTGTCGCTTCAAGCCCCTATCAGTTCTAACCAGTAGCGCGAATTAAATTCGGGCAATAATTATTAATTATTACACCCAAAGAAATTACATGGGTTAAATTAACAAATAATGATTGTTGTATAAAAATGTATTAAATCTTGTAAAATTAATCACCGTTTTATTTAATATAAACTTCAAGAAATTGTTGTTTTAAAGTGTTCTAAATTGATATTTTGCAAATTTAAATATGTTGGTGCAACGTAGTTGGATTAACTGAACATTTCATTTGTTTCATTACCATTTGCTTAATAAAACCTATTATTTTTGTATTTAAACATTTATTTTTTTGTTTAAACCTTTTATAAGTAAACTTTTACTATGACTGTACTAAAAGAATATATTAATTCAATCGTCAAGGTTGTTAAATGACAATAAAAAGGTAACTAAAACCTCTTGTTTTGCTTTGTGGACAATTTTAAGATTTAAAAATAACGAACTTATATTTTATTTGCTTATATGAAATTTATACGATCGGCTCTAATGTTGGACATACACGGTCTTCCCCGACGACGTCGGCGAAAACGTCGTCGACGACGTCGGGGACAAGGTCGAAATAATGAGGTAATCTTTACATTTACTGTAATTTAATGCATAAACAACTTCTACTTCCAAGCTGGACTGCTATAATAAAATTATGAATATCGTATTTCTTTAATGCATCAAACTGAAAGAAAGCATTTTTGAGCATAATAAAATGCGCACTGAATCTCTTTCTTTAAAGTATTTCGAAATAGCTTATGCAATTAACAAAACTTTTCATAAGCGGAATAATATTGATATCCATCGGTAGAATTACAAATCAACTCTTTTGTTTTTTATTTATTTCATTCTTAATTTAGTTTAAAAATTAACGCAGGATTTAGGATTCTGAGTTCTGGTGCGCAAACGATGTGTACAATAATTTCCTATAAAGGACTTTCCGTAAAAGAACACTGGTAAAAATCTGCTGATTTTGGTATAGGAGAGGTCAATCGACAAATTATTATATAGGTATCAAATATCATTTTTTTCGGTGTTCATCAAGAACGTGCTGGTTCTAGTAAAATAAATATTTTGTTGCATTTGTAGAGAAGAAGATGGCTCAAAGAAAAATAAAAAAATGGCTTAAAATAAGAGACAATGTGCACGTATATATAAAGGTATTTCACACAGAACTTACTCATAAATTACACAATGTCCAATTTGACATCTTAGATTTTTATAGTCGACAAACCGTCAGTCAGATTAAATTCAAAAAATACACCATACAGAAAAATAAACTTCATCGACTGCTACAACAAAAAAAGTACACTACAAAATAAACTTAATTGCCAAAACACTGCAAACTTTTATCCTCGTTTCATAAACTTGTCGAACATAACATTCGGTGACAGAGAAGCACAACTTCTTAACAAAGGTTTCAAATTTTGTCTTTTTCCAAAATTTAGTAACAAAATTAAGGAAATTTTGGCCGTTGAATGTGAAACTATACTTCAGAAAGATCATAATAACTATGCAAAATTCAAGATTTCTAATTTGTTGAAAGAGATGTCTTTGAAACAGAACAAAATGTACAACAAAACATCTAACATATCACTTCTTCAATCTATCAAACACAAAATCACAGAAAATAATCTAATTTCTGTTAAAGCAGATAAGAGTAGGTATAGTTTGCTTATAGTTTTTAACATAGACCTGTGTAGCTATAGGTACCGTTTAAGATGTTACTAATATTTTCATTTGTTAAATTAATATCAACCATCTTCCAAGCCATTTTAAGATTAGTTTCCCGCCTATTACAGTAGAAAGTCATTGAAATGATATCCGTTTTTTTAGAAAGTACTTGTGTATCCAAAATGAATCGTATTCGTACAATCTAATTCACTTTTATATTTTTAGAGATTACAATAATTCCGTAAAAGAAGAAAATTTAACAACAAACACAATTTAAATTGTATCGACGTGTGGACTAGTGGATAAGCCCCCGTTTCCTGCCCCGCGCACAGTAGTAGTCTATGTTGATGGGCTATAAATACACCTAAAAATTTATTTTGTTTCTCTTAAATTAATTAATAGATGCCTAATACAAGTTTGAACGCATTAAACATTTTTTTAGAATAAATAATTTAATAGAATAATATTTTCATATCTTCGTTATTTACCAATTACGTAATAGTAATAAAACAGTATTTCAGAATAGTTAAAATTACAACATGGACATTTTATGTTTCGAAAACACTTGATAAGAAATAATCTCGTAAGTAACTTTTGTATTTTTTTGGCTAGTATCATCACACAGCCATCACACCTGTGTACTATTAATCAACATTATTCACTGTCGACTTCGCTTTCCTCGTCTACTTCATTCGATTTTAGATTTGAAGGGCTTAGTGTACACAATATTATTTTTCCTGCACCTGCACCATTTCTATTTGCAGTCTGAAAGCAAAAGTCGTAAGAAAATAGTAAATAATGTAGAAATGTACCTGTATACCTTTTTTGCATCCGCATGTTGATAATCTGTAATGTCTGTCGGTAATGATGGAAGAATTTGTAATATAGGAAAAATCTGGTTACTCTTCAGTTGCCAATCGTAATGCAATAGTTTACATAGGTTTAAATCGGGTTTAAGGCATTTAGGCAAATGTTACACTGGTAGTGTGCCCGTAAGCAATGATATTTTCGGCTGTTTTCTGTAGGTGGTAATTTATCAATAGTTTTAGAACCAGCAAGTATACCTCGAAGCTGATTAATGAAAATTTTGAAAAATCTGTTTTCTTCCCGATGCCAGAAAACTGACTCATGATTCGAATGCAACAAATCGTCTACTAGGATAAAATTGCTTCTGTACTCTAAAATATCTAAAAATCCAGCCAATGTCATAAGGATAAGATGTCAATTCGTATTTAAAAAGTCCTGATAATATATATTTCTTCCCATTGCTTTTGCTGCCAACAATCGCTGCAAAATTTCTTGCCCATGCATTTGAATTTTTGTCTTCTTATCTATGTTGACCAACTGCTTCCCAGTATGAAGCTTACTTCAAAGGTTTATAAAACACTGGGGTATCCATGGCACCAACAAAATTGTTAAATATTACATTTGTGGAAATACAAACTAAATGATTTTCACTGCATGTAAAAACTTTAAATCGGTTAAATTGATGTAAATTGACAACGGATGTCTCATCAATGGCCATCCTTTTTGAACCAATTTTAATGTTTTAAGTACATGCTTTTCGTTGCTCATGGAATAAAAGAATGAGTCGACCATCAAATCGATCTCGTTGAAGCTCAAAAACCACTCGTCCAGTCTGGTACTATTCTTTGTCAAGCCTACAATGCCCCAGCGTCTTTCGAAGTATTATTAATGTATTCTAAAGCGTGATCAACCGATATGGTATTAAATACTCCAGGTAATCGCTTTATTACAACATTCCCGTCGCAAAATTCTTTGTATACTTCTGGTGCAGTATTTTCCAAATTCAACATATCGGCCAAGTATACAGTTGCCCATCTTGAGTAATTTGTGTGGTCAAACGCAAAGGACCAAGGAATCATTCGTTTAAGGCTTTTTAAATGTAATTCCCAATTAGCAGATCTCTCGCTGTATAAGAATTCTAGCAAGATTTAAGTAATTAATCCAATACGTAAAAGTTGGAGACTGTGCATCTACAAAATTTAATTTGCTATTTTTTTACAGGAGATAATACTAGCCAAAAAATACAAAAGTTACTTACGAGATTCTTTCTTATCAAGTGTTTTGGAAAAGTTGAAATGTCCATGTTGTAATTTTAACTATTCTGAAATACTGTTTTATTTCTATTACGTAATGGGTAAATAACGAAAATATGAAAATATTATTCTATTTAAATTATTTATTCTAAAAAATTATATTCTAAAAAAATGTTTAATGCGTTTAAACTTATATTAGGCATCTATTAATTAATTTAAGAGCAACTAAATAAATTCTTAGGTGTATTTATAGCCCAAGAACATAGACTACTGCTGTGCGCGGGGCAGGAAACGTACAGGCGGCTTATCGACGGGTTCACGCGTCGATACAATTTAAATTGTGTTTTTTGTTAAATTATATTCTTTTACGGAATTATTGTAATCTCTAAAAATATAAAAGTGACACCGTTAAAAGACAAAGATCGCGCTCTACAATTTTATAAGAACGACTTTTTTGGATTAATAAATGAGTTGATAAACGCGAAAGTACCCTAAAATGAATTAATTTTTGAACCTATATAAATGATGGTATCAGTCAGCGTCTTTTGCAAGCTATAGGTTTATTCAGCGTCTGTTTATTTTATGCAAGCTATAGGTTTATACAGCGTCCATTTATTTTTTCAGTATTGGCCAGCCTGCTTGAATTCCTTTGCCTGTCTGCGGTGTCGAGTTACTCTCTGCATTTCTGAGTAAAGATTGCGTCATTTAAACTGGCAAAAATAATTCTATTTTATTAACGCTATGTAATAAATACTTTTTGTTTCGTTTCTGTATGTGTATGAATTTTATTTAGAAGGCTTTCAGATTTAAAATATTATATGCATAAAAACATCATAAAACTTGAAATATTATTGGATTTGTATGAAATTTTCTACAAAGGGGTTTTTCAGGTCGCTGATTTCAAATTTGATGTCAACGTTTGCAAATTTTAAAGGGCGGATGAAATATGGCGGCCATAATAATTAAAATTTGATTTATTTGCATAAAACTTAACATCTGTGAGTATATTCGAAATAGCGGGTATGATATAGCTCTCTGCGTTGCCAAAGTACTATGTGTATTTCTCAGTAAGGATTGCGTCATTTAAAGCGACAAGAATAATTATATTTTATTACAGCTACTTAATAAATCTTTTACTTCCATTCATTGGTGAATTTTATTTAAAATGTTTTAAATAAGTTTTAAGGTACCATAAACATAAAAATTTCGTAAAATTAGAAATTTTATTGGATTTGTATGAGATTTTGTACAAAGGGGTTTCTAAGGTCGCTGATATCGAGTTCGACGTTAAGATTTACAATATGACGATTATACTTGAGATTTGGCACAGTTATAGGATTCTTGTAAAGAAAAAATAAACCAATGTTATTATGACAACCCCCGTACCCCCTTTTAGGGGTTGTAAAGCTTTTAGATGACATAAAAACTTGAAATTTGGTTTAGTTATAGGGTTTAGGGTTCTCGTAAAGAATGATATAGAAAAATGTTATTATGTTAACCCTCCTCAACCCCTTTAGGGTTTATAAAGCTTCTAGATGACACAGAAACTTGAAATTTGGTACAATTATAGTTTAAGGTTATTGTAAAGAAAATATATAAAAAAATGTCGTTATATCATCCCCCGCACCCTCTTATGGGATTGTAAAACTTGCAGATGACACAGGAACTTGAAATTTGATATAGTTATAGGGTTTAAGACTGTCGTAAAGAAAAATATAATTTTTTTTTATTAAGTCAACCCCTGCACTTTATTTGGGGGTTGTAAAAATTCTGGATGACATTCAAACTTGAAATTTGAGATAGTGATAGGATTTAGGACTGTCGTAAAGAAAATTATTAGGTCAACCCCCGCACTCCATTTGAGGGTTGTAAAACTTCTAGATGACATACAAACTTGAAATTTGACATAGTTATAGAGTTTAGAATTCTTGTCAAAAGAAAAATAAACAATGGTAAAATTTCTACCCCCCACTCACATTGGGGGTTGTAAAACTTCTATATGACATACAAACTTGAAATTTGGTATAGTTATAGTATTTAAAGTTTTCCTAAAGAGAAAAATCAAAAATACTAAAATCTCAACCCTCCCACCCCCTTTTGAGTTATAAAACTTCTAGATGACGTACAAACTTGAGATTTTGACATAGTTATAGACTTTAAAATTCTTGTCAAAAGAAAAATAAACAATGGTAAGATTTCTACCCTCCATCCACATTGGGGGTTGTAAAACTTCTATATGACATACAAACTTGAAATTTAGCATAGTTATAGTGTTTAAAATTTTCCTAAAGAGAAAAATCAAAAATATTAAAATGTCAACCCTCGCACCCCCTTTAGAGTTATAAAACTTCTAGATGACGTACAAACTTGAGATTGTGACATAGTGTTTAGAATTCTTGTCAAAAGAAAAATAAACAATTGTAAAATTTCTACCCCCCACCCACATTGGTGGTTGTAAAACTTCTATATGATATACAAACTTGAAATTTGGTATAGTTATAGTATTTAAAATTTTCCTAAAGAGAAAAATCAAAAATATTAAAATGTCAACCCTCCCACCCCCTTTTGAGTTATAATACTTCTAGATGACGTACAAACTTGAGATTTTGACATAGTTATAGAGTTTAGAATTCTTGTCAAAAGAAAAATAAACAATGGTAAAATTTCCAACCCCCAGCCACATTGGGGGTTGTAAAACTTCTATATGACATACAAACTTGAAATTTGGTATAGTTATAGTATTTAAAATTTTCCTAAAGAGAAAAATCAAAAATATTAAAATGTCAACCCTCCCACCCCCTTTTGAGTTATAATACTTCTAGATGACGTACAAACTTGAGATTTTGACATAGTTATAGAGTTTAGAATTCTTGTCAAAAGAAAAATAAACAATGGTAAAATTTATACCCCCCACTCACATTGGGGGTTGTAAAACTTCTATATGACATACAAACTTGAAATTTGGTATAGTTATAGTATTTAAAATTTTCCTAAAGAGAAAAATAAAAAATATTAAAATGTTAACCCTCCCACCCCCTTTTGAGTTATAAAACTTCTAGATGACGTACAAACTTGAGATTTTGACATAGTTATAGACTTTATAATTCTTGTCAAAAGAAAAATAAACAATGGTAAAATTTCTACCCTCCATCCACATTGGGGGTTGTAAAACTTCTATATGACATACAAACTTGAAATTTGGTATAGTTATAGTATTTAAAATTTTCCTAAAGAGAAAAATCAAAAATATTAAAATGTCAACCCTCCCACCCCCTTTTGAGCTATAAAACTTCTAGATGACATACAAACTTGAGATTTTGACATAGTTATAGAGTTTAGAATTCTTGTCAAAAGAAAAATAAACAATTGTAAAATTTCTACCCCCCACCCGCATTGGTGGTTGTAAAACTTCTATATGATATACAAACTTGAAATTTGGTATAGTTATATTATTTAAAATTTTCCTAAAGAGAAAAATCAAAAATATTAAAATGTCAACCCTCCCACCCCCTGTTGAGTTATAAAACTTCTAGATGACATACAAACTTGAGATTTTGACATAGTTATAGTGTTTAGAATTCTTGTCAAAAGAAAAATAAACAATTGTAAAATTTCTACCCCCCACCCACATTGGTGGTTGTAAAACTTCTATATGATATACAAACTTGAAATTTGGTATAGTTATAGTATTTAAAATTTTCCTAAAGAGAAAAATCAAAAATATTAAAATGTCAACCCTCCCACCCTTTTTTGAGTTATAAAACTTCTAGATGACGTACAAACTTGAGATTTTGACATAGTTATAGAGTTTAGAATTCTTGTCAAAAGAAAAATAAACAATGGTAAAATTTCCAACCCCCAGCCACATTGGGGATTGTAAAACTTCTATATGACATACAAACTTGAAATTTGGTATAGTTATAGTATTTAAAATTTTCCTAAAGAGAAAAATCAAAAATATTAAAATGTCAACCCTCCCACCCCCTTTTGAGTTATAATACTTCTAGATGACGTACAAACTTGAGATTTTGACATAGTTATAGAGTTTAGAATTCTTGTCAAAAGAAAAATAAACAATGGTAAAATTTCTACCCCCCACCCACATTGGGGGTTGTAAAACTTCTATATGACATACAAACTTGAAATTTGGTATAGTTATAGTATTTAAAATTTTCCTAAAGAGAAAAATCAAAAATGTTAAAATGTCAACCCTCCAACTCCCTTTTGAGTTATAAAACTTCTAGATGAGGTACAAACTTGAGGTTTTGACATAGTTATAGAGTTTAGAATTCACGTCTAAAGAAAAATAAACAATGGTAAAATTTCTACCCCCACCACCATTGTCGGTTGTAAAACTTCTATGTGACATACAAATTTGAAATTTGGTATAGTTATAGTATTTAAAATTTTCCTAAAGAGAAAAATCAAAAATATTAACATGTCAGCCCTCCCACCCCCTTTTGAGTTATAAAACTTCTAGATGACGTACAAACTTGAGATTTTGACATAGTTATAGTGTTTAGTATTCTTGTCAAAAGAAAAATAAACAATTGTAAAATTTCTACCCCCCACTCACATTGGTGGTTGTAAAACTTCTATATGATATACAAACTTGAAATTTGGTATAGTTATAGTATTTAAAATTTTCCTAAAGAGAAAAATCAAAAATATTAAAATGTCAACCCTCCCACCCTCTTTTGAGTTATAAAACTTCTAGATGACGTACAAACTTGAGATTTTGACATAGTTATAGAGTTTAGAATTCTTGTCAAAAGAAAAATAAACAATGGTAAGATTTCCAACCCCCAGCCACATTGGGGGTTGTAAAACTTCTATATGACATACAAACTTGAAATTTTCTATAGTTGTAGTGTTTAAATTTTTCCTAAAGAGAAAAGAGTTATTATGTCAACCTCTGCATCCCGTTCGGGGGTTGTAAGACTTCTAGATGACATAAAAACTTGAAATTTGGTTTAGTTATAGGGTTTAGGGTTCTCGTAAAGAATGATATAGAAAAATGTTATTATGTTAACCCTCCGCAACCCCTTTAGGGTTTATAAAGCTTCTAGATCAAAAATATTAAAATGTCAACCCTCCCACCCCCTTTTGAGTTATAAAACTTCTAGATGACGTACAAACTTGAGATTTTGACATAGTTATAGAGTTTAGAATTCTTGTCAAAAGAAAAATAAACAATTGTAAAATTTCTACCCCCCACCCACATTGGTGGTTGTAAAACTTCTATATGATATACAAACTTGAAATTTGGTATAGTTATAGTATTTAAAATTTTCCTAAAGAGAAAAATCAAAAATATTAACATGTCAGCCCTCCCACCCCCTTTTGAGTTATAAAACTTCTAGATGACGTACAAACTTGAGATTTTGACATAGTTATAGTGTTTAGAATTCTTGACTAGTGGACATTTAACTTCTATAATGGCATCTTCATTAACAGGTTCATCGGGGCTTGCCGCCAGAAATGGGTGTTCTTGATCAATAAATAATCCACATTCTCTTACTTCCAAGTTGTATTCACTTTCAAATTCTTTTATGGCAATTGGCTCATGTTCCAAGCCATAATGCGTTGCTCTATTTCCTGTAAATGTTGAGTACAGTATTTCTTTAACTGTGTTCACGCAAGATGTTTTGGCTTGCAATTTGCAGACTCTTCCGAAGTGAGATGCAGTCAATCTCAATGATCTTTCTTGTTTCCAGAGAGGGTTCCTTGACTGACCGACAGTATTTCGTTCTAGATGGGTAATCTCTTCTTTGGACTTTTTCAAGGTGTTACGGAACTCGATTTCTTGAATTTTATACTCTTCAGGTGATAACAGCTCAACCTTTTCTGTGACACCATAATCTGTGTCTGGAAGTGCAGTAGTTTTCGTTTTGCGGTAAATTTGCCCCTTTTCCTCTTGTTCTTTTCTAGCATTTGGCGTTTCCTTTTCAATTTTAGAGCATATCTTTTTGTAAATACACTTTGATCTTCTTGTAATAGTTCGTGGTAGTCTGTCCCAGCATTAAATAATATACTAGCAGCTTCACATCTTGTTTGATAGGAACCTCGAAAAGAATAATTTACCCTTTTCCCCCCTACAAATTTACACACTAACGAATTGTAATGTTCTGCCAAATTGTTATTCATGTTTAACAGCAAACTATTAACATTTAAAGTTAACCTGTAAAGAGTTGCTTCAATATCTTGATATAGGCCGCATTTCTTCATATCAGGAACGAAGTTTTGTTCTCCTTTTTTGTACAAGACAAATACCCTATTTCTTGACATTTTGCATGCTCGCCAAAAACGTGCGAGGGGGCATTTAAAATGTCAGCAGTAAGCAGCTGCATTCAACAAAACTCGCTGACAACTAAATATTCAGATAGCAGTTTATAAATACAATTCAATAAGATTTAACATCTCGCTTTGCTTTATTCGCCGCTTAAATTTTGGCTGACATACTTCTAACTTGGGGATTACAATTATCTAAATTGGATAATGCCCCACTTGCTGATAATTTCAAATTCAATAACACTAAAGATCCGAACTGATTGAGGATCATTCAACAACTTTGAAATTATGATTTTCAAACCATTTTTTGGTCGATTTTGATGTGTGGTAAGAAGCACCATCTTGTTGAAAGATTAAATCGCGGTCAAGATCGATTTTTAACGATTGGTAACAAGTTAGCGTTAAGAATTTGCTGATACTTTTCAACATTAACTGTGCCGTCTATGGACTGAAATCATTCTAACCCTCCAGCTGACATATAGCTCTAAACTATTGCACCTTGAGGAAACCTAACCGTACGTTTTAAGCAGTACTTATGGAATGCTTCATGTTTAGCTCCGATCACTCTTTTGCGAGAGTAACCAACGAAAACACCAGACTTTGACTAGTCGCTGAATATGACCTTATACCAGTCATTCTCTGGAACATTGTCTAGGACAACTACATATTTAGTCCATGTCACTCGTCGTTGTTCTTGTTTCTCGGTTAGAAGTTTTACTTTGACTAAATACAAAAACCGTTTATGTTACAAAGATAGTTAAGGAATACTCAATGCATCAAAGTTTAAAGATAACTAATTACCTTATTAAAGAATGGATAGTCTATCTGAAAACAAATAAACTGTTTGGATTCTTGGCAATTGCTGCGACAGAAAGGTAAAGACAGGATTAAGTGTGCCCAAATAGCTGCAGGACATGATCTGGACTAGCAGAAATACATAGAACAAAATTAAATAATTTATCGGTATTTCCAACGTAAATGACTGCTTCTTCACGGCTTGCTCCAAAATGATAAGTCTGGATTTCTTCAGCTAGTTTGCAAGGATAATTTTCAGAGAAGACTATATGGAGTAACCCTTCACTCTTACTAAGACTCTTTTTCAGTGTGTTGCAAGCAGCATTTTTATTTCTAATGTTAAATTTATATTTATTTTTAAAGTTTTCATTTCTTCTTGAACCTCTCCCTGCAACTCTTGAACTTCTGCTGAACCATACCTAAGACTGATAATGGAGGGCAAGATTGAGGGTAGAAGAGAACTGGCAGGAGACAAGGCTCATGGTTGAGAAATGTGAGAGACTGCACTGGCCTAAACTCACAGTTATTACTAAGAATAGCAAAAGATAGTGAACGATTTGCCGAAGTTGTTGCTAACCTTCTATAAGAAGACAGCACCTTAAGAAAAAGAAGATGTAAAAAAGGCTGCAAAGTTAGAAAATGTAACAGTTTTATTGACCTTACTGAATATTTCTGAATTTGTTTTTACTCATGCAGTTCTATACAATATCGACTCTTTTGCCTTCTTCAACATACCAATACAAATTAGCTTGGGGCAACGTATGATAGCCTAATAAAAACAGGATGCCAATAAAACTGAAAAGTTTTTCCCTTGTAAATATAAAATCGTGTGTATTATTTATCATGAGCCTACTTTACAAAATATCGCAATACTATATCTTGAACTTCATCATCAAAGAGTTTTAGAAAAATGTCCAGCGGTGATTGACCTGCCACATGATTTTTTAGCTGTTCAATTTTTTGTGTTCTCTTCGTCGGGCAAGTTCAGATACAAAAAGAAACCTCTCTGTACTTGGGTTTCTGGTTATTTGTTTTGAGCAAACTTGAGAATGTGAAAAGAAGAAGAAAGCATTTAAGTAGAAAAAAACTGAAAACAATACAGTTATGAAAACACCTGAAGAAAAACTAATGCCCATCTCTGAATAAAAAAAAACTGCACGGAAACGTTTTGTTGGACTTGGACCTGGAAAAGGGAAAAGCAATGAGAAATAAGCAATCCGTACTCTAGTTCTGCATGACTCGCTGGTGAAACCTTGGAGAGTTGCTGGAGGTCAAAAAACCAACGGAAAAGATTTTTAAGTGCTTTGTTGATGTCCATTGATATTCGACAGTATCGTCTTTATAGTTTAGCAAATAAAACAATTGGCCTTGCACACAAAACAAAAATATCCTACAGTACATTCTCTCGATGCCATCCCTATGTTATTACCGTCTATATTATGTATGCAAACCTAATGAAATAAACAGAGCTACCTGTTTGTACAAGCAACGTGCAAACATAAGCTTCAAACCACAAAAACTAAAGCCACTAAAACTTGTAGATAATGAAAATTCATATGAACTCCTGTAACATGTAGTAAGGCTTCCGCATTGCATGTGTATGGCAGGCCTCTGAAATGTCAAAATAAAATGAAGAAAAGATTCAATTTAATGTTAAGATTGCAGCTAAAATCAATGTTACTAAACCTGTCCGAGAGTTGCAGGGAGAGGTTCAAGAAGAAATGAAAACTTTAAAAATAAATATAAATTTAACATTAAAAATGAAAATGCTGCTTAGAACACACTGAAAAACAGTCTTAGTAAGAATGAAGGTTTACTACATATAGACTTCTCTGAAAATTATGCTTGCAAACTAGCTGAAGAAATCCAGACTTATAATTTTGGAGCAAGCCGTGAGGAAGCAACATTGTACGCAGGAGTCACTTACACTGGAGATACCGATAAGCTATTTAATTTTGTTTTATGTATTTCTGCTAGTCCTAGGACCTTGAACTGCTTCTCTAGTTGCAATGCCTAAGCGAAAACCAAATTGTTCTTCTCCTACATATTGTCCGCATTTTGTGTGTACTCGTTGATGCATGTTTTTAGCATTATCTACTGTACATGGCTCATCAGGCTAATCAATCGGTACTGTGAGCACTGTTTTACTCCGCTCTTTTTAGGTATCGGAATAAAAGTAAGTTGGGTCCAGTCGTGTGGTACGATTCCTGTATAGTATATTCTATTTAAGAAGGATGTTAAGATGTTGAGGCTTTCATCGTCTAATACTTTATGCATCTCAGTATAGATGTTATCTTCACCTGAGACTCTACTTGTTTTGATAGTTTTATTGCGTGTTTTACTTCTGCTATAATAATTTTCAATGGCTAATCTTCTTGATCTATTTCTCTTGGTTCTGGTTACATTCTGATATCATCAAAAAGCTCTTGTATATAGCTTGTCAAAATCTCTTCTATCTCGTTTGGGTCTATTGTTTTTTTGTTACTATCTGTGACTAAGATATCGTGTTGATGGGTTTTATTTCCAGTTATTTCTTTTATCTTCTTTTTTGTGTGTTAAAGAAATCATGCTTTCTTGGCAGCTCTTCGAGTACTTGACAACGTTTCTCCATCCAGGTCTCCTTTGCCTCTCTTATAAGCCTTGTAATCTTTTTATGGATTTCTTTATATTTATTATAGTCTTTATGTTTGTACTTCCTTCTTTCGTTCATCAATAAAAGGATTTCTTCCGTCATCCATCTCTGTTTTGCTCTCTGCTCTTGGTTTTCCAATTCATTTTCTTGTACTTCATGTTTACATTTTTAACAGACTGCCAAAAGTTTTCCATTGTCTCTGTTTCCAATTATACCGTTTCCCTAAACTTACTATTCAAAACTCGTGTTATTTCCTCTTTTATTTGTGGTTGCCCCAGTTTCTCAAAGTTAGGTCTTGTTTTATTTCTCTTCCGGATTTTCTTCAATTTAATCTCACGTTTTTCAGCTACGGGGTTCTGATTAGATCATATGTCTGATCCAGGATAAGTTCTTACAACTTTAATTCCGTTTCTATATCGTTTATCAATCAGTATATAATCTATTTGATTTTTTATGATATTTCCTTCATTGCCTCCTGGTCCTAAGTACACTTCTACACTTAGAATCGCCTTTCTGGAAGTTGGAACCAGGTGTTTGCTACCATTAAGTTTTCTTCATTACAGGACTGTACCAGATATCCCCCCTATCGTTTCGTTTGCAAATACCATGGTCTTCAACAATATATTGCACTCTTCCTTTACCTATCTTTCCGTTGAAGTCACCCATGATTATATTCACTTCATTCTTTTTGGTAAATCTTAGTAGGTAATTTTTACATCATGAATGAAAAACTCATGCAGTATGGAGTATTCTCGTGCAACTTATATTACTAGATGAACAGATAGTTCCATATTTTGAACGGCACTCGCAACAAAATGCTTCTAAAAGTGAAACCGGTAAGATTCGGTTTCAAATTATGGTATATCTGTTCAGATGAAGGTTACTTATACAAGTTATCCTCCAAATAATAAAAAATCCAGACTTGGGTTGGGAGGTGACTTTGTTTTTTATCTACTATCTATTGTAGAGAATAACCCTAATCATAATATTTTCCTTGACAACTTCTTTTCTTCATATAAATTATTCGACAATAACACACAATATGGTGTTGGAAAATTGAAAACTGCAAAACATTATGACACAAAGGAAAAGAAAAAACTACTGTACTGCTCAAAAGCTACTGTACTATCAAAACAAAAGGAAATAGTGACGTTAACGAAGAAAATGAAGTAAAAACCTTCCCAAGGATCTTGTATGGTTTCTCTATTTCTTAGAAAATCAAATGTAACTGAACTAAAGGGTTCATTGTGATGCAATGAAGAAGTACATCACATGCTCAAATAAATTCAGTGTGTCTAACAAAAATCCCAACCTATTGCTTGGTCTTGGAGGGATTCATCTCCTAAAAGTGGTACTCTCATGCATTGGGCTATACCTCAAAGACAGTGGAGCTTCGAAAATCCTTGTTGAGACAGTATAATTGGAATGCTGTTTTCCATTTTGAAACGCTTACGGTGTTATACCAGTGTACGAAGATCAACGCTTGTTGGACAAATTTAAATTGCTATAAACTACACATAGTGACATAAAAAAATATGTTGAGAAACTCGTAGAAAATGACAGGCAGAAAAAAACTGGGGCCTGCGTGCATGCAGTATAAGAGAGTGTTTGCCACTTTCCTTCTTCTTTGATAGAAAAAATTATGCACGATGGTACATTTTATACTACAATGATTGCTTGAAGCTGGACGAAGGTCCTATAATTTATAATTCCATGTCACTCTTTTAAACAAGAAATAATAATCTTAATTCAATCCTATTAACTCATTTAAAACAATAATTATTCAAGACTTTTTAACCAAAATTTGTTTTGGTTAAAAATTTCAGATTCAAGAATATAAAGAAAAATTTAAAATTTGGCAGCATAAATAATTAAGATTTTAATTTGCATGGGCAACTAAAATCTTTAGTAACATGATATTTGATACGATGTTTGATGACGCGACGTCAAATTGTTCATCATACAATTCTGAGAACCTAAAATGTTTACTTTAATTCTTAAATGCTCCGAATGAATGCTGCATAAATGAATTGTTTTTTACATTTACTTATATGTACAGCTGTAACCTTTATCAAATTCATAATTGCAAAAAAGAACCTCTACTCCTTGGAAAATCCCCGAAAAACGAGTGTTAAAAGGAACACGATTAAAAATTTGTAAACACAACTGACCGAAAAAAGTTATATACAAGAATACACAGGTTGGGTCTATTAGCAGACAATTTTAAGTTCTTTTCCAGCTTCAAGCAATCATTCTAGTATATAAAATGTACCATCGTGCATAATTTGAAAAAAATGGAATTTCTGGCCCAATATCAGAATCTATTCGCTATCTAGAATTCGAATTAAGTGTCATTTTACACAATAATTAGCTTTTGTTTTTTACGTGTGCTGAGCATATGCGTTATAGCATACACAAAATTACGTCACTTTATAGACTTGCACACCTGCAATGAAATTTAATCCATGCTTACAAGGAAATATTGTCTTGCTAACAACATTAAATTTTTATAAGGACGTCTTTTAAACTATAATATTGAGTTATATTCCTGATTATCTAATATCCATTTTTTTCTCGAGTCCTCTGACTTTAATAAAGCTTAACTTTAGTAAAATATTATATTTCTAAATGCTATAGCTACTTTTGTTTTTATCAGACAATAGGTAATAAAAGGTACCCATTTTTAGGGACAATTTTATTAAAAACAAATTAGTTTTTATCTCAGAAAGTACATGCCATATATCTATGAAATTTTTGTAGGGGTTATAGAAAGAAACCTTGGGTTCTAATTTTCAGACCAAAAAGCAATTCATTTAAGATTTATATAAAAAATAGGGAATTATGTTTTCTTGTTTATTAATTTTTTGATTTCGTTTTGGTTAAATGAACACTTTTCATGTAGGCATTATTTTTCTCAAAGAAATGTTCCTAATTTTAACAATAACAGTGCAATAACATAAAAACCAATTTTTTTCCAAACCGATTGTCACTAAATTAATTTTCTTGCGATTCAGAGGAAGATATTGAAGACTATACAGGGTGTCCTGTTTAACAGTCTACACTGAATCATTCCAACAAGCTTGTGACTATAGCAGTGGAATTAAAAGAACTTTGTATACTTTGACCTCTAGTTTACGAAATCAGAACACATCTTAGAACTTGTGCTGGTGCTGGATATCATCATCAGGATTTTTTTAAATGGAACGATTAGATTTGAAGTATGGAAATCGATAGCAAGTGGGATTCTGAATAAAAAAGTAATAAGGTACTACAGGTTTAAAGTGAATGATAATGAAATAATAAAGTGAATGTATTCTAATACTGTTTTCGTAAACAAGAAGCCGAAATCTACGAAGTTCTTTTAATTCCATTACTATAACCAAAAGCTTGTCCGGATGATTGAGTGTAGACTGTTAAATAGGCCAGAACCCATTAAGTGGCTAAGTGTTTACTATTTTTTTCACATTTAAACATTTGAAGTGGTGACTCGTACACCTTTGAAATCTGAATTTTGCAAAATCTAAAAAGTATCTTGTATATTATTAACCATAAAATATGCGACTTCTTATGTTTTTTCATGATAACCATGAAAATGAAGCGCAACAAAAATCGTTGCTATTTTTTCACATTTAGAAATTCTAAGGGTTGGCTGCTACCCCCTTATATCCTGAATTTCGCAAAATCGGTGAAGCATGTGCGTTTTTATGTTCTTTCGCGCAACCCATTCAACAATGAAACGCAAATAAACTGCTTTACTATTTTCTCCACATTTGCAAATTCTAAGGGATGGCTGGCTACCCCTTAGACCCTTAATGTCGCAAAATCCGTAAAGTATGTAACTTTTTATGTTCTTTCACGTCACCCATTCAAATATGAACCGCAACAAAGATTATTTACTATTTTTCCCGTATTTCAAAATTCTAAGGGTTGGTTGCTACCCCCTTAGACCCTGAACTTCGCAAAATCTATAAAATAGGTGACTTTTTATGTTCTTTCACGGCACCCGTTCGAAAATGAAACGCAAAGATTGTTTACTATTTTTCCCGTGTGTAGAAATTCTAAGAGGTGGCTGCTACCCAAAACAGAACAAAATTTTGAAAATATAAATATGGGTTTTTTTAACGTTTTTTTAATTTTTCGCTAGACGAGAATCCGAAACTCTGTAAATATACCAAATTTCAAGATTGTATGTACTCTAGAAATTCGGAAGTTATAAAGACTATTTAATTTCATTACTTAAATACATAAAGTGAAGTCCCGTTTTACAACCCCTAAAGGGGTAGCGGAGGGTTAACATAATAACAATTTTTTATATTTTTCTTTACGAGAACTCTAAACCCTATAACTAAACCAAATTCCAAGTTTTTATGTCATCTAGAAGTTTTACAACCCCCAAATAGAATACGGGGGTTGATTTAATAATTTTTTTTAATTTTTCTTTAGGAGAGTCTTAAATTCTATCGCTACACCAAGTTTCAAGTTTGTATGTCATCTAGAAGTTTTACAACCCTAAAAGGGGATGCGGGGTTGACATAATAACATTTTTTTTAATTTTTATTTACTAGAATCCTAAACCCTATAAATATACCAAATTTCAAGTTTGTGTGTGATCTAGAAGTATTACAACCCCCAAATAAAGTGCGGGGGTTGACTTAATAAGATTTTTTATGTTTTTCTTTACGAGAGTCTTAAACCCTATCACTATACCAAATTTCAAGTTTGTATGTCATCTAGAAGTTTTACAACCCCCAAATGGAATATTGGGGTTGATTTAATAATTTTTTTAAATTTTTCTTTAGGAGAGTCCTAAATTCCATCGCTATACCAAATTTCAAGTTTGTATGTCATCTAGAAGTTTTACAACCCCCAAATGGAATATGGGGGTTGATTTAATAATTTTTTCAAATTTTTCTTTAGGAGAGTCCTAAATTCCATCGCTATACCAAATTTCAAGTTTGTATGTCATCTAGAAGTTTTACAACCCTAAAAGGGGATGCGGGGTTGACATAATAACATTTTTTTTAATTTTTATTTACTAGAATCCTAAACCCTATAAATATACCAAATTTCAAGTTTGTGTGTGATCTAGAAGTATTACAACCCCCAAATAAAGTGCGGGGGTTGACTTAATAAAATTTTTTGTTTTTCTTTACGAGAGTCTTAAACCCTATCACTATACCAAATTTCAAGTTTGTATGTCATCTAGAAGTTTTACAACCCCCAAATGGAATATGGGGGTTGATTTAATAATTTTTTTAAATTTTTATTTAGGAGAGTCCTAAATTCCATCGCTATACCAAATTTCAAGTTTGTATGTCATCTAGAAGTTTTACAACCCCCAAATGGAATATGGGGGTTGATTTAATAATTTTTTTAAATTTTTCTTTAGGAGAGTCCTAAATTCCATCGCTATACCAAATTTCAA
This sequence comes from Agrypnus murinus, assembly GCA_929113105.1. NCBI lineage: Eukaryota > Metazoa > Arthropoda > Insecta > Coleoptera > Elateridae > Agrypnus > Agrypnus murinus. The sequence goes on from OV816023.1 coordinate 92,848,551, forward strand.
GTTTGTATGTGATCTAGAAGTTTTACAACCCCCAAATGGAATATGGGGGTTGATTTAATATTTTTTTTTAATTTTTCTTTAGGAGAGTCCTAAATTCCATCGCTATACCAAATTTCAAGTTTGTATGTCATCTAGAAGTTTTACAACCCTAAAAGAGGATGCGGGGTTGACATAATAACATTTTTTTTAATTTTTATTTACTAGAATCCTAAACCCTATAAATATACCAAATTTCAAGTTTGTGTGTGATCTAGAAGTATTACAACCCCCAAATAAAGTGCGGGGGTTGACTTAATAAAATTTTTTATGTTTTTCTTTACGAGAGTCTTAAACCCTATCACTATACCAAATTTCAAGTTTGTATGTCATCTAGAAGTTTTACAACCCCCAAATGGAATATGGGGGTTGATTTAATAATTTTTTTAAATTTTTCTTTAGGAGAGTCCTAAATTCCATCGCTATACTAAATTTCAAGTTTGTATGTCATCTAGAACTTTTACAACCCCCAAATGGAATATGGGGGTTGATTTAATAATTTTTTTTAAATTTTTCTTTAGGAGAGTCCTAAATTCCATCGCTATACTAAATTTCAAGTTTGTATGTCATCTAGAAGTTTTGCAACCCCAGAACGGGGTACAGGGGTTGACATCATAACATTTTTTTAATATTTTTCTTTATAATAATCTTAAATCCTATAATTACACCAAATTTCAAGTTTCTAAGTCATCTAGAAGTTTTACAACTCCTAACAGGGGGTGCGAGGGTTGACATAAATATATTTTTTTATTTTCCTACTTACAAGAATCCCAATTCCTATAATTGTGCCAAATCTCAAGTTTGTATGTCATCTAACAAATTAGAAGTTGTAAAAGTTATTTAATTTCAATATTTCAATGCATAAGAAGTCCCGTTTGAAATGATGTCACTGTCTGCCTCACAAACATATGAGTTTTAAAAATTTTAAAATATAATATGGGATAAGATTAAACAGCCAGATTTATTACTAGCTAACAGCATCAGTGATTGATTAAATACTGAATGATAATATAATAATGTTTACGTTTGTTTCACTTAAATCAATAGAGCTTTGAATTAAATCTTATTAAATCTTACGATTTTATTAAAATTATCGCCCATTTTTAGGAGCAATTAAAACCGGTTTAAACGAAATTTACATGACGCATAAATGAAACGTATTAAAAGTGTTTCTTAAATAGCTTTAACAAAATATAATATGTACGAATTTTTGTCACCTTAAATGACGTAATCTTTACTCAGAAATACAATGCATAAAGTGAAGTCCCGTTGAAATGACGTCACTGTCTAGCCACAAAGGAATCAGTGTTACCAACACAATTCTTGTTAAATATGCGGACGCAGGGTAAACCTATGCCATAAATTTGTATACAAATGTATACAAATCCCGCGCTATTAGCGCTGCGTGTGGCAAACGCTCGAACTACGATTTTATACACGAATCAGGAATGGGTGTCAAACTGCGCACAGCTAATTTTTACATTTTCGCCATCTAGACACTTTAAGCTTCATATGGTGCAATTTTGAGGCACTAGTCACCCAGCGTCCGTATATCCGGACGCCGAGTGACTTCGGACGCTGCTTGAACCTAAGATTTTACATGGGGGGACGCATATATATATATATATATATATATATATATATATATATATATATATATATATATATATATATATATATATATATATATATATATATATATATTAATATAAAAATAATAATAATAATAATAAAAAATATATTAATATAAAATATATATTAATATATATTAATTAATTTCAAATCCATACGTAGTACGGTCGATACTTCTTCCTGTCTTATTATAGATATGGGTTTTTATCAAAACATCAGAAACACCTATGGAAACGACACTTGCCAAGCCATGAAGAATTGGGCATCTAACACCATAAAATTGGCGAACAATATCAATAGAAGGAACTTCCTCATACGTTGCAGAAGAAATGAAGTAACACCAAAACATATAATAAATAGCAGTCAAAATATACGTAATCTCCTCATTAATCACAACCACCACAATATGAGAGAGATTAACAACTTTAACAACAGGTTTGGATTTAAAATTATTTCGTTAGAAATTAAGTTCACTTGTAACAATATTACAAAATTAAAAAGAAACATTTCTATTGACAAGTCTAACATTAGGGAGGTTATCCCTATGGATGTTTTTAATCAATTCAAACGCAGACAAAAAGTTGCATTTAACAAAAGATTTCAATTAATTAAAAATATAAATATTAATAAGTTTAACAGATTAGTAGGTTCGACATCACAAGGTAACAAAATCTTTAACAACAACGAAAAGTGGTTCAAGAATATTTCAAATATTAATATCCCTCAAGATGTTTCTGATTTCCTCTCATTAGGTCCCAAATTCTCCATCTCAACAAACGACCAATCCAAAGTTATCAAACAAATGTTAACCAATTCAGAACTCATCATAAAAACCATACCAGACAATCAGAAAGATATTGTGAGAGCCAGACTTGCCAACTGTATTACTAACTACCTCAATCGATCTATCCCAAAAAACCAACTTACTATTCTTTTTAGAAAAACTAAAACTTTCCTCAAAGATAATCCTGACTTGTACATAATACAAGCGGATAAAGGTGGGTGCACTGTAGCAATGGAAAAGGCAGAGTACATTCAAAAAACTGAAGAATTATTAAAAGACACCGCAACATATAAACCTTTACCCAAAGACCCAACTTCTGGGGTACAAAGGTTACATAACCAACTAATTAAACAAATAAAATCTTCTAAAGAGATAGATGAAGATACTGCTAAGTATCTTACCATCTACAATTCAACTTCTTCAAAACTGTACTGCCTTCCAAAAATACATAAACCCAACAACCCCCTAAGACCTATAGTTAGTTGCATCAACTCAACAACATACAGATTGGCAAAACTGATATCACAAATATTATCTGTGTCTCTGGCAGAAAGAACCAATTACAATATTAAAGATACTTTTACGTTCACCAATACAATTAACAATCAAATGTTACCAACTAACTATGTACTTATTTCACTTGACGTGGTTTCGTTATTTACTAATATCCCATTGCAATTAGCAAAAACGATTTTAGAATCTTTTTGGCACATTATTTCACCTAATACAACATTATCGAAAACAAACTTTTTCAAATGCATTGACTTCATTTTCAATAATTGTCACTTCTCATTCAATGACAAATACTACAACCAAATTTTTGGTATGCCTATGGGATCACCAATCAGCCCAATAATTGCTTTAATAGTCCTTGACCACCTATTTGATGAAATTATTCCTCAATTAAATTATTATCTACCATTCATATATAAATATGTAGATGATACCATCTTAGCTGTACCACAGGACAAAATCAATTACACCTGTGAAATGTTCAATTCATTCAATGAACATATTCAATTTACCATCGAAATAGAGACTGAAAACAGCATCCCTTTTCTTGATACAAAAGTAATCAGAACTTCAACCAACACACTGATTACAAATTGGTACCAAAAACCTACCTGTTCAGGAAGAGTACTAAATTTCTTTTCTAATCATCCCATCAGACAAAAAATCAATACCGTCATTGCAATGAAAACCAGAATTAGTCATATCAGTCATGAATCTTTTCTCAAAGAAAATTTAAAACATCTATTAAAAATTTTCGAAAATAATGGTTACCCAAAACACATTTTAAACAAATTAATACACAATACTAATTGGTATGATGGTCCACTAGATGATAACCCTCCTAGGGACACAATATACTACAAATTACCAAACGTTGAAACTCTTACTGACAACGTAGTTAATATTTTCAAACCCTTTAACATCTCGAATATTGCAAAATACAACTTGACCACGAACAGAATGCTTTTTAGTAAAATAAAAGACAAAACACCTCTCTTGTTAAATAGTAACATAGTCTACAAAGTCCCATGTGGAGACTGCAATAATTGTTACATTGGACAGACGTCACAGTGGTTAAAACAACGATTAACTCAACACAAAAGTGATCACAAATTAGGCAAACAATCGTGTGCCTTAGTTTCACATTCAGTAACCACTGGACACAAATTCCAGTTTGACAATGCATCAATTTTAGAAATTGAAAACATCCACCACAACAGACTTTTCTTAGAAATGGTTCATATCTTCAAAGAAGAACACACAGTCAACTCTAAGACTGATGTGAATCAACTCAATAATATTTACTGTAATATCTTAAATAATATTTAATAACATCCATTTTGTAATGAAATGTTGTTCACAACTTTAGAATCAAACCTGGTAACTCAATTTATATACTTTACAACAACCTATTGTATACTTATTTAAATCTTGAAAAAAGTTGTTTTTCTTACTTTTATCACACTTTCACGATTTAGACTAGTTTTGTACTGCTCCACATGTATACATTTCTATAAAATGACAAGTAATTAATCTGCAAATTTATGTATTCTGCTAATGTTATTGTTTTCCTTTTTAATAATTTAATTACACAACTCATGAGTTGTAAGTATTTTAATTAAGAATTTTAATTATATTGTAACAAACTATGTCAATTCTTTGTAGCATAACTCCTGAAGATGCTTTAAATAAAAGCGAAATATCGAGTATTAATGAACAAATTGAGTTACTCCTTTTGTTTTATTCAGACCGCTAACCCAGTGTGATAATAAAGCACAAACAATTAATTTCAAATCCATACGTAGTACGGTCGATACTTCTTCCTGTCTTATATATATATATATATATATATATATATATATATATATATATATATATATATATATATATATATACCGGGTGATTTTTTAAATTTCTGATCTAGTAAGTCGTGATTTTTACGCCGTATCGAAGGTCACCGAAACGTAGGGCGTAGCGTTGATCACACTGCTATTCCAAATGTCATTTATGTGACAAATTGACTACTTACTTTTACATTTATTAAACAAATTGATAAATATTTAAACAGTGATCATTTGCGAAACATGCTTTTACCAAAGTGTGCATTTTATTGCGAGTTTAAGTGCAATTTCGATGTGATTATTGACTTGAGAAGTTTAGGTTATGGTTACAACTCGCTTCAATTTTTATTCCTTGGATTTAAGAAATAGCAAGATTTATTCACAATTATAACAATTTACATTGTTAACACAATATTTATTCAAAATTTACAACAACTGTTGGAAATGTTGACCTTCAGCATCTATACACAAATTAACTCGGCGCTTCATATTCTCGAACACTCTAATAAGCACTTCTGGTGAAATCACAAACGAAAGGTTAGTCTTGAAAAAGACTGATTTTTGATAATAACCGAGATAATAACTGGCGAAACGGAATTCAAAACACGAGGAAACAGTGAAGCACAAAAGACGGCAAAAGCGAGAACAACACTGGAGTAGGTTATGTTTATGTCAACATTTTTGAAATCTGACAGTTGTAACAAATCGAACGATTCAAACTACGCCCTACGTTTTCCGCATCTTTTGTTTTAAAATTATGTCATGGCTTTCTAGATCAGAAATTTAAAAAATCACCCGGTATATATATATATATATATATATATATATATATATATATATATATATATATATATATATATGTGCTTTTGTATCGTGTTCGCCTCCGTATGCTGAACAGACGACCACAACTCCGCCATTAATAATGATTGTATATTAATTATTCTAGTGTCACAGACTTTTTCTTGAACTAACACTCCTAAATCAATCATAATTTTATCGTAATTTTATTTAATTTTTTAGATATACATGCTTCTGTATAGTGCGCGTTCGTGTCAGCCTCCGTACATAGACCGCTCGTATTCACCTCCGTGTATATAATTTTGGCAAATCAAGCGTTCGAGTACGCCTCCATCAACGTTGTCAAGTTTACAAGGTATAAAACTATGGTACTTATCACTATTCAGCAGATTCTGTTTATCAAGTCCGTGTTTATGTCTGCTATAAGTGCTGAGTTCGAGGACACCTGCTGAAAGTATGCCGTTAAACAAAACGGACCTTTAAATTTATACATATAAGATACTTCGAGATATAGTTCTGTTAGAAACGAATTTTCAGATTATAATAATGTAAATTTGTTTCGTTTATATTCTAATGGAAGAAAATCATATATGTTTTTATTTATTTTTAAATAATTAACAAAGGATGACATTCCTTACTGTATAAGGTATGTGCGATGTGGTAAGTAGCTAGAATCATTTCAGAACTACATTTCTAACAACAAAGTGGTTGAAAACAATTAAAGTTTATTCTTTAAACCCATTTCTTTGCTTTTGCTTTCTCATAATATATGTACAAGTCCACAGAATGAGAACGAGTTTTTGTAAAAAATACCTTTTTTCATTTCTCGACGTTACATGACCTAAATAACACGACAGACATCCCTGGAGGAAAAAAATCGTGTTGTTTTTGTCTTTGTCTGTACACCTGTTAAGTTTTGAAATTATTGCAAATATCAATGTCAAATTTGAACCAAAACTATTTGGTCTGAAAATACAAATCCAGCTCGTAAATAACCAAAATATAAACAGTGTAGCGTCAGGGTTTTTTAAGGCGTTTATAGCATTAAAAAGTCTGTTGCAATTTAAGTTTAAAAACGACAATCAAATTTAACCGAAAAATTACATCAACCATTACCATTACATCAATCATTATCGTTGAAATACATATATTAAAAATAAAAACAAACAAACATGGCCGAAGTTCCAAAAGGTTTTAAATCTAGATAGATAAACACATTCTCGTTTCAAACACATAAAGTATACCAGGGTTCAATCTTTCTTTTAAATTGAAAATTTAAACTATAAAAGATTTATAACACCATTAACCCACAGTAATAATAAAATATCTAGAATTCACAAGTGATACTTCAGGGTAGACTGTTTCAAGTTTGTTGTACTCTCATCAGCTGGAGCTAATCATCTGTGAAACCTAAGCACATCATCCTGGCTTATTTACAAACCAATGACTAACATTAGCACCAAATGGTACCCGATGCGACACCTATAAATAAAAAGCCATGCAGTAAAATTACAGTCTCTTTTGGTTGTGAAAAAGACGATAACCGAAAATTTCTAAGGTGTTCATTCTGTTGTATGAACATCTCATCAGTTTAAAAATTTCAACTTATCTAAACTCAATAGTGAAGAAATCAGTTATCTTTCAAATTTGTGCAGATTTCTTTCTCTCCACCCACAATATGAAAAAATATTCTTGTACCCTGCTAAATGTATCGACAATAGAAATATATTTATAGTCATATCTTTAACGAATCTACGCTGAATGATGATGTCAAACGAATGCGTTTTCAAAACAGAATAGATTTTACATTGCATGCCCCCACGAATTGGCAAAATGATAGAATCAGATAAACAGTCGAGGTTTAAAAAGTAATGTCACCTCACTACACTAGTACAGACAATGTTCCAGATTTTCTTTTAAAATGTGGTATATGCTTTGTTTCGACTGCATCCAGATAAATCTGGGTGAACGGTCAAGCAGTCGTTTGAGATGTCGGACTTCATTCCTAGTATCCGAGACTAGCCCGAAGACAGAGGGAGGGCAGTTGTTAGAGGTGTCGGGAAGCACTAGGATTCGAGACTAGCTTGAGGGCAGACCACACGGCGTTCACCCTTAGAACTGGTCGTTGTCTACCCCATCCCAGGCTTGTCTGGGTAACGGATGACGCGATCAGAATCAAATGTGTGGTAGAGTTATGCCGAGGTGTTGCGTTTACGTTTCACCGGAGTGTTTCTCGACGATGACCCTAAAACGTTGCAGTGGGAGCTCTGTTAACAAGGGGGTCCGGTGTGGGTGGATTGAATCTTACCTGACGTCAGGGTCTTTTAAGGAGTTAAGTATCCCGCTGTCTTCTACCCTTTGGGTGAACGGGAGACCACACGACGTTCACCCCTAGAACTGGCTGTCTTCTACCCTATCTCTATCAAGGGCAATGGACGAAGCTGTCAGATAAAGGGTGTGGTAGAGAAATTCGTGAGAATTCTCGACGGTAACTCTGACCGATCAGGGGGAGCCCTGGTAGATGAGACCGGTGTGGGCGGATTCGAATCTCGCCTAAGGGACAAGGTCATTTATGGTCACCAATGGAACCCACTGTTTGACCGAGGTCATTTATGGTCACCAAGGACCCCGCTGCATGACCGAGGTCATGTATGGTCACCAAAGGAACCCGCTGTTTGACTGAATCTCTAGTGCGGTGACTAGAAGTGAGGTTATCCCGCTTTTGGGCAATGGGAAACTGCAAGCCGCCAGGTAAATGTGCTTAGGAGCTATCCTGACCACCCTATGATCCGGACTGCAGCCGGGTACAGTGATTGGGAGAAGCTCTGAAAGCCATTACACTTAAGAATAGTTGAAGCGAATACATAGCCTCTCACTATCAAGACAACTTCACCAAATTCGGGTACGCACCGGGAGTCTATAACGTGTAGACTTAAAAGAAGCTCTGTCGAGGGCTCACCAAGCCTAAAATTGGTAGATCGGGGTGGCAAAACCGCTTAAAAATCAAGTCCTGTCACATTTGAGGTTGGATTCGATCGGGCAGTGGTCCCTCTTGATAACAGCGTCAAGTTGGGGAATAGTCCTATTGCTGGACGAGGTACTTCACCCCGCATGAAAGAGGACGGGAGTGTGCTGGCGGGTGAGCAGCGTGTTAAGTCAACTGCTCGGTCACTATGCGCGACTTAGCTAGTAGAGGGTGGATAGGCAAGCTCGCTCCTACCAGTTAGTCAATCTGGTAGCAATTGCACGACTGCCGGTTATGCAACTTGCGCGCTGATTGGGTGTATCCAATCACTTCCTTCTGGAAGGAACGTGGGGGTAAGTGCACACAGGTACCCCACGTAAAACAACCTTGACATTTCATGTCTGGCCTAGACGAATGGAGGAGATTCAAGTGAGGTTTATCTCGGTTAGGGAGTTCGCTCGCTAACCCCTGAGAAACTGAAAATGAGAAATCGTCTAGAGACCTACACTTAAAGGATGCTGATGCGAAGATACATAGCCTCTCACGTTCAAGACAACTTCACCTTAACGGGCACACACCGGGATGCTACTTTGATGGGCACTATAAAGTAGCCTCGAAACGAAGCTCTATCGGGGGCATACCAGGCCTATAACTGGGAGATCGGGGTGGCAAACCCATTTAAAAACCAAGTCATGCCACACTTGAGGTTGGATTCGATCGGGCAGTGGCCCCAACTCTGGCTCGGTTGTACTGAACTGACTTAAGTTGGGGGAATAGTCCTATTGCTGGACTAGGTACTTAGCCCCGTATGAAAGGGGACGGGAAGATGCCGGCGCATGAGCACGTATATGTTAATCGCTCCGGTACTAGCCTGGTTAGCTAATAGAGGGTGGATAGGCAACCTCGCTCTGACCAGCGAGTAACTGGGAGCAATTGCTGTGCGATTGCGCGCTGATTGAGCGTATCTCAATTGCTTCCTCCTTTGGAAGGAACGTGGGGGTATGTTGATATGGGAACCCCACGTAAAACACATGCAAATCATGCATCCAGATAAATCTTATTTTAGTTTTTGGATGGCAATTCATCGCATCGTCTTTACAAACTCAAATTATCTCAAAATTATTTTACTAGAACATTATCATAATTTTATTTCAGCCCAACATTGTATTAGAATTGCTATTAATTAAATGTGTATTGTAATTATGTAGACTTTTAAAATTATGCTTTAGCGTTAAATTTTAAATTGCATTGACGGTATAGGAAGCTCTAGATCTACAAAAAAGAGGTAATTTACGAATGTCTCAAAAGTTTTGGCACAATGTTTAGGACTTTGTAATTTATTTTTAACAGGTTGTTATCGGAAACGAAACAAGCTTGTTGTTACGTCATTTCAGTTTTGGGGTTTAAATTTGTCATTAAATTTTATAACTGTGATTTTATAAGATGGAAGTTTTATCTATAATCTTGTTGGACGGATGCCCAAACCTCAAACTATACTACTCTCTGCGAATTAATATATTACGAAGAACCTGTGGTAAACAGAATGATGAATAGAGCCAAAGGCAGGATCGTCATCTCAAGTCGTAAATGATTTCACCAATTCAATGTTTCCAGGTCAACAATTTGTCCAGATGTCCAGACATGGTCAAAAATACAGAAAAAGGAAAAATGTCCAAATAAGTACATCCAAATCCAGCTGCAACGGATACCTGTATGTTATTTTTCACTGAGCAGAAACTACTTTTCTGAAAATAGAGTCATTATTAAGAATGATGAGACATTTTGTACTCTTGGTAATTCCTGAATAAAAGGAAATTAAGGTTTCTTTGATAACATCTGATAACATCAATGAACTACTAGATAATGTAAACTATAAGGCAAAAGTTATTCCGGATAAAATGTTGGTGTGGTGTGCGATATCCGAAGCAGGGATTTCTGGGCCGATGTCGGACAAGAAAGAAGAGAAACTGTAGCTACCACATACCTGGCGATTAGCTTATACCCATAAGTTTTCTTAAAATTTATTGGATGGAATTAAGCCTATTCTTTGAAACTTAGCATTCAGGGTGGATATTTGCCTAATCTCTAAAGATTAGATCATTTAAGTGACCCTCACCAACATTCGTTACCCCCGTTGGAGTGAACCTTCATTTATTACAGCGACTTCTCTATAAATGCATGCTGTTAGTTCCTCAATGGTTCTAAGACGACTCTTTCGCTTTCAAATAGATTAGATTCTAATTAGATCGATCGACCACACGTGCCACGGTAAATATTCAAAAGGTGAATTTATTTGGCCATTAAAATATTGCCTGAGGATCTTCATTGAATTTCCAGCTGTATGAGTTGTCACATTCTGCTGGAACAACAGGCCATTATTTAGTAGTCCCCGGCATCTTAATCCGGGAACAGCATAGGTTTTTAACATATGTGAGTAGAGTTGGAAGGTTACTGTAACGGAATGTCATTTTCGTGTTTGAAAAAGTATTGACCTATAATTCCAAACGATCCTACACTGTACCAAACAATGACTTTCGGGCTATGTAGGTTTTTTGTTAACGCTTGCCAATATTTTCACCTGTCCAATGACTCAAATTTTGTTTGTTGATTACAACACTCTGCATAAATTCTGTGACGCCCAAGTCGGATATTTCTATGACAATGACACAATTATTCAAGACAAAAAGATGCTTTATAAAATAATTAAATTCAACAGAATCTCTGGCAGGTACCTACTGGATGACTGCATGTGAATATAAATCTCAAAGGTATACAAGATATCCATACATAAGGTTGTGGGGAAAAAGTCTGCAAAATTTGGTTGCAACTCTAATTTGCTTGCATTCATCTAGAATGCTATGATACTTTCTGTTTTTTTTTTTACTTAAAGTGTAGTTTACTTAGCTAGTAGAATTAATTTCTAATACATAAATAATCAAGAATTTAAACAAGAATTAACTCGAAGATAAAATTGACAAATTTTATACTTGGCATGGAATTTTGAAAAACTTTTCTGCTGTAAACATGCAGCTTCTGGAAAGCTTGCTCAAACAATACAAATCCTCGGTCAAAGATTCAGTATTGCAATAAAGCGTGGTAGGATTTACAACAAGAAAGGTTTGTCATTAGCAACTCCAAAATATATACCAAATTACAATCAAATACCTACTAAAAGGTTTGTAAAAATACTCTTATAAACCGGTACAACTTTTTGACAATTCCAGAAATCAACCAATAGCATGAATACTGTAAACGAGAAATTGGAGACCACAAGACAGGGATTGTTAAAAAGAAAAAGTAACTAAAAACTCCGGCAAACTCCAAATTTGCCATTTGTAAATCTAGTGAATCAGCTAAGACAAAACATCGTATAGGAATTGACAATTTAAAATATAAAAGATTTACTAAGACTATTTAAGTCTATTAACCCAGAAACATAATGAAATGTGTGGAATTCACAAGTGATACTCTAGGACAGACTGTTTTGAGTTTGTTGCACTCTCATCAGCTGGAGCTAATCACTTGTGAAACCCACACACAGCATCCTGGCTTATATACAAGCTAATGACTAATATTAGTACCAAATGCTAACCGATGCGACACCTATAAAATTACGGTCTCTATAGGTTGTCAAAGAGAAGATAACCGAAAGTTTCTAAGGTGCTGATTCTGTTGTATGAATATCTCGTCATCTGTTTAAAAATGCAGCTTATCTAAACTCAATAGTAAAGGAATTATTCATATTTCAAATTTGTGCAGATTCTTTCTCCCCACACACTTAGAAAAAATATTCTTGTACCCTACTAGATGCAACGACGATAGAAATATATTTCTAGTCGTATCTGTAGCGAATGTACATGTTTGGTAAGGTTTGTCATTAGCAACTCCAAAATATATACCAAATTACAATCAAATACCTACTACAAGGTTTGTTACTCTTATAAACCGGTACAACTTTTTGACAATTCCATAAATCAACCAATAGCATGAATATTGTAAACAAGAAATTCGCTGTACAGATAAGGAGACTACAAGACAGGGATTGTTAAAAAGAAAAAGTAGGGGAGAGTCTGGAACATTGGCCATGCAGGAACAGTGGCCACCTTCCCGCCATTTTCTTATTTATTAGGTGCTGCTCAAGATTAGGTGCTGTCATCTAGCACAGAATGTAGCAATAGGACACTAAGTATATTAACAAAGTAATTCCATTTAAATCTCAAGATTTTTATTTTAAAACAAACTCAACCTGAAATTTTGTACTTGAAGTAAACTACAACAGGCAAGTGAAATAATAATTGTTAGTGGCTAAATAAATAAACGTCGAAAGGAACTAGCGTTGGCCGCTTATACCTACTTCATGTAAATATTTATTGGTATAATAATATTTTGATTGTGTTGGATAGTTTTTGTTTTTCCCTACTTTTTAAAAAACATGAAGTTGATGTAAAAAACATTTTATTATTAAATGATTAAAAACATGTAGTTGATTAGTGGCCATGTTAAATGTAGGTACAGTGGCCACTTCTTTGTTATGTAGGTCCCTGTACTATTATTTAGTACAATATTTTATTTATTTCAGATACTATTTCCTAGATGTTCCTGATGATTTGTACATTATTTATATCAACCTGTAAATATAGGCGGCACTACTAGAACAGCAAATCTGTTTTTTTTTCATTAATTTATCTATGTATAATGTTTGTTAGCTTTTGCCTGGTTTTTTAAATTTAAGTTGCCTTTTTTTAATGCAAACTATTTTTTACAAAATAAATCATTATTCTGTAAATGGCTGTGTATTTGTCTTTACTATTCCCATCTTCCACACAGTAGTGGCCACAGTACCATACTCTAATGGCCACTGTACCATCACTGTAGGTACAGTGGCCACTTTTATCTTAAATTCTTCCAACTCCAAAATCTTTGTTATTATTTTATTTTTTTCGGTTTTAGAATGCAATGGTGTAGAAGTAAAAATAGTATTTGTTATCTAATGGTAACAGATTCTATAAAAAAGGGTTAATTTTGATTGTTGTTGATGTTATTAAAAAAGGTGGCCAATGTTCCAGACTCTCCCGGCTCCTGACTCTAACTAAAAACTCCGAAAAACTCCAAAATTGCCATTTATAAATCTAGTGAATCAGCAAAGACAAAACATCGTATAGGAATTGACAATTTAAAATATAAAAGATTTACTAAGACTATTTAAGACGATTAACCCAGAGTAAAACTGAAATGTGTGGAATTCACAAGTGATACTCTAGGACAGACTGTTTTGAGTTTGTTGCATTCTCATCAGCTGGAGCTAATCACCTGTGAACCCCACACACAGATTCGTGGCTTATATACAAGCTAATGACTAACATTAGTACCAAATGCTAACCGATGCGACACCTATAAAATTACGGTCTTTATAGGTTGCCAAAGAGAAGATAACCGAAAGTTTCTAAGGTGCTGATTCTGTTGTATGAACATCTAGTTATCTGTTTAAAAATCGCAGCTTATCTAAACTCAATAGTAAAAGAATTATTCATATTTCAAATTTGTGCAGATTTATTTCTCCCCAGACACTTAGAAAAAATATTCTTGTACCCTACTAGATGCAACGACGATAGAAATACATTTATAGTCATATCTGTAGCGAATGTACATGTTCAATGATGTCAAACGAATGCGTTTTCAAAACGAAATAGATTTTATAGTGCATGCTCCCACAAGTTGCAAAATAGCATAATCGGACAAACAGTCGAGGTTTAAAAAGTAACATCTCCCTACTACGCTTGTACAAACACCGAGTCAGGTTTTCTTTAAAAATTGTGGTATATGCTTTGTTTCCTGAAATGAACTGGTTTTTCTTGTAAATCTACAAGACAAGATTCAACAATGAAACTTTCATTAGACATTTACAACTTTTTCCGGAATGTGAACGACTGCACCTAGATAAATATTATTATAGTTTTTGGATAGCAATACATCGCATCGTTCTCGACAAGCTTAAAGGTTCTCATAATTAATTTACTAAAACGTTGTCCTAATTTTATTTCAGCCTAACTCAGCCTTACTAAGTTAAAGCTTTACAGAGAAAAGTGAGCAGTATCCTGAAACCGTTTAAAAATAGGGAAGAATTGAAAGGGAGAGATTTAGATTTTCAAGAAACTATTCCGTGAGCTATTGTGCAGTGGAAAGCACGATTGAGAATGATCATAACTGAAAATAGGGAAAATAGTGTCATTTTATTGGTGAAACTAGTATATATAAACTCTAATACAATATATCGTATTAGAAGTGCTATTAATTAAATATGTATTGTAATTATGTAGACTTTTAAAATTATACTTTAACGAACGCGCAGCTATTTTGAGGTTGGTAACAATCGTCATTGAACTCCAAAGTATGAAGCGTTTTATCTAGGCCATCCGGTATATTTTTAAAAATTTTAAATTCTATTGATGGTATAAGAAGATATAGATCTACCAAAAAAGAAGTACTTAACGAATGTCTCAAGTTTTGACACAATCTTTAGGTCTTTGGAATTTATTATTAGCAAGTTATTATTGGAAACGAAACAAGCTTGTTGTTACGTCATTCTAATATCTTCTCAATTTTGGGATATAAATTTGTCATTATGTTTTATTAGATAGAAATTTTCAAGAGTTTCTTCAATCTTGTTGATCGGTTCCAAAACCTCAAATTGTACTATTCTTTGCGAATTAGTTTATTAAGTTTTTAAGTAGTAGTTTCAACAACTCTTGTATTATTCAAACAATTATTTAAAAAAGTTAATAAAACTATACGTTGTTTTCTTGTAAATTGGAAAATCGCCAAAAAGTTTTATTTTGTTTTTTGATAATTTTAATATTTGTCAAAAATACCTACACCATTCAATATTATTAGAAAATATGCTCTGCAATTGTTGCCTTCCTACTCCTTTAAAGCATTTTTAATGATTTCAAAATAATCAGTAACGGGGGTGTATCAAAAAATGTTAAAAAAGGAATTTTTCATGTCGGGATATTTCTTCAAGCCCGGTTTGTGAACGTAAAATGTCATTAGGAATATTTTTTCTTAATAAGATTTTTCTATATTTTAACAAATAAGGTAATCTCGATTTAAACACCTATTGTCACTTGTAAACTTTGACATGGCGTATTTCAAGTATTTTTGGAAGCAGAAGTGATTGAACAACAAAGTTTTTTCCTTTAAACAAAGAATATTAAAATGTTTTCCCATATGGATCGAACTTTATGACACACACTGTATAGTTGACCACCTGCAAAATCTGCCGTTTCTCTTCATAATAATCAATTTTCTTAATTTGTAAGAGAATCCTTTAAAATAAGATATTTTGTTAATTTTGTTTGCTGTAAAAATTTGTGTATCCTATTATTGTTTATAAAAATGTCATATTTGATAAAAACATTTGCTTCGTATTGTATATTTCTTTATACAGAGATTTGCCGAAAAACATTGATTTTAATGTTTGAGTATCTTAAAAACGAATGTTTTCCTGAATCGTTGTGTAGAAACGTTACTGTTCATAACTCTCAATAAATCAATAATTTTATAAAATCACTAAGCATTAGCTGTTGTTAAATTGGGTCCACTTCACGAATTTTGTCCCAAATCTAAGATTTATGCATTAAAAATAAATTCTTATTACTGTAATAAGTCCTAATTTCGTAATAATTTGCAAGAATTTTAAATAAGAGTACAGTATTAATATAATATAATCATTCTTTCCATTTAAAAAGATGTAATTATATTTACTAAGAAATACAGACAGAAACGTGATACCTTAGATAAGTAAATGACGCGTTTTTAAACGGGCTTCAGCAAAACAAATCACGAATATAAACTAAAAATATGCTAGGCAGTGTTGCCGCGAATTCGGAGGCAAAAACATCCTTTGAATGCTTTTATACAAGCGGAGGTAAACACAACCGCGTGGCGTATACATGTATATCTCGCAGCGACTCTGCGGCAATCGCTGGAACTAAAATGTATATAAGTATACGTAAATAGGTCCCGTTTGACTCCGGCTGAAAATAGGTGGAAAATGATCCTGGAGGTGTCCTGATGCCGAATAACATGGTTAGCGCGTTCGACTCCGATACCGACGAGTTGCCTCCGGATTTTGAGTCCGACTCGTACGCTGTATATAGCGTTCGGAGGTGTATAAGTACTAAAAGCATATATATATATATATATATATATATATATATATATATATATATATATATATATATATATATATATATATATA